>CM038222.1:151855047-151935767 GCA_021442155.1 Cymbidium sinense
GAACTCTACTCTTAAATCTTAGTTCTAGAATTTAGATTAATCCATAGCTTTATTTAATCTTTTTGATGTATTACTATTATTAATTAGCAATTATAAATATTTTTATTCTCGTCCTTTAATAGAAAGTGATTCTTGATTCTTTAAAATAGAGCTTTTACAGTGATATTTCATTAGTCTGATTTAAAATTCAAAAAAGATAATAACAAATATTCAATCTCTGTTGGAATAAATAAAATTTTGCAGATAGTTTTTAAATGTGATTTCTTTTTCATATTTTCTAATAAAATATTTTTTTGTTTTTCTGAATTGTAAAAAAAATAATTTAAAACTAAAATGCATTGAAGGACGCACAACTCAAATCACTAGGAATTATAAGTCCATTATATTTATTTTATTTAAAATTTAGTCTTACAAAATAATTGATTCATAATTACTTTTCATATCATAAATGAAGTGTAAAGATATTATTGTAATATTTTATCAATTTTTTTTGTCAATACTTATATTATATAGTAATACAATAAAATTTAGAGGAGGCGGTTGCGACTTAATCTTCTGATATTTTATTTTCCAAAACCCTCTTTATAAACTCGTTTACGTGCGTCGTTCTGAAATTTACTATTTTTTCAAGACTTTTAGTGATGCGTTGAGAGTTCTTCTTTTGAGATTGATAGAAATATTTTATCAAAAAAAAAATTTGTTTAAATTGCATTAGAATTAATAATTTTTTTTGCAAATGATTCTTAAATGAAACATGAAAGGGAGCTTGAAGTTGCTATAATCTCAAAGCCCTATCCAGGAATTTATCATTTAAATAAATATTTTTATATAATTTAATTTTCAAATTTAAGAATATGCATAAAATAAATTGTGCAAATAAATTCTAATGTGATTAGATGAAACCTAATCAAATTGCATATCATATTGCAAATAGTTAGATTATAATTAAACAAGATGTTGTGGGCATTCTAAATATAACAATAAAAGACAATACATTTGATTCTCTCCCAATCAAAATTTAAAATTTTAAAACATCAATATATAATTTGTTCCTATATATATATACATCGAGCATATAATCTCTTTAAAAGTTTATTTAAAAGAATATTCAAAAATCTCTCAAGATTTTTGCATAATAAATATCAATGGAAACATGTCAAAAGCGACAATTAATAAAACAATAGAGTTTCCAATTAAAACTGCGAATATTTTATGCATAAATAAAAAAACCAAAATAATTTATACATACATAAATAACTCAGTGAGAAAAAAAGAGGGACATCCATAGGCTTTCCACTTGATTTTTGTTGAGGAAAGTGCGGTTTGCGGTAAAATATTTAACTGAACAATTAATCTATATAAGGAGCTCATATAATTATTGTTAATATATAGATTTGTAATATATACCAAATTAAATTTAATTAATAAATATGTATCTCATTCCCTATAAATATAAGAAAATTTTTCAAGCGTAGCAGAATATTAAACAAGTATCTTCTCGATTTTGTCTACATCGACGGAGAGAGGTGGTAGACATTACAATGGGATAAATGACCAATGGCTAGGCGGTGTGTGTCTTTGTTTATATATAATTCAACATTCAAGAAATCATTCAGTTATCTAATATGGATTATATATCTTTATTTCATTCTCAAAACCATCAAATTAATCAAAAAGATTATATCATTCATGATAGATGGCCTGAAATCAATAGAATAAAACAAATTTATTCATATATAATCAATATCTATCTCTTGATTTCCTTTTTTTAGTTTGAACAAGGGAAAAAGAAAACTAAAAAAAAAATCTAAGTAACTCCCCTCAAAGCGGCACAATCTTGGACCAATGCATAAGTTGGTCTTCTCAAACCATCTGCCCAGACAAGCATCGTGAAACCAATGAACGTAAGGCGTGCAAACCACCTCTTCCCCCTCGTTGAACTCATCGAAACAGATAACACAAAATTTATTCTCCTTCTATGAATATAAACATTCTTGAACAAATTCATCCTTCTCTCAAGAGACTGCGTCATCTAATTCCATCAAGCCATAATCTTCCTCCTCTTGTTGGTCGATCTCACTATGACATCTACTTGCGTCTTCAATTCAACTAATGTAGCATAGCGTGACCGCTCTCTTACAATCTCGACTTCTTATCAACCATTGTATCCAATGCTCCTTTCCCTCGATGAAGACTAGAACGGATCACATTACAAAATCTATGTCTCACTTGTAATGCCCTCCACCCTCTCTCGATGTTGTCAAATCAGAATGAGATATGATTCTCATATCTTTACTATATCACAAAAATTTTCATAATATTTAAGATGCATTCTGAAAGTATTTAATTAAATTTAATTTGATATATATTATAAACTTATCGGGATTAACAATAATTAGCATGAGCGCTCCTTATATAGATTAATTGTTCACTTAAATATTTTACCGCAAACCTCACTTTCCTCAACAAAATCAGGTGAGGAAATGGCTGCTCTTAAGAAATCAGGAGGATAGAGGAAAATCGACAGCTCAGTTTGTGCATATCAGGAAATCAAGAGAGAGGAATCCTTGAGATTCCAACAAAAAGAAAAGTGAATGTAACTGGACGGGTAGGGAGACAAAGTATCGGTTAGAGGTACCAATGTTACAGAAGGATTCAAGAAGAGAGTGAAGGTCAGTGGAAGAGGAGGAGAATCGAAGCTACCGACACTTGAAGAGATCGGAGCCAAGATTCTTATAGAAAACAAAACCTATGGTAGAACTGAGCGAATACCGAGAAGGGATTGAGCGTTCATTTTGAGGAAAAGTAAAGGGAACTTGCTTGCGGTTGAAAGAGGCATCGGTTGAAAGAGCCGAGCAGAGATCGGGAGGGAACTCTCGCCGCGTGCAGTTAGGCGAAGCCAGTGAACGAAGGATCGAACGGGCGAAGGGCTTTCGGGTGGAGTTGCGTGTGAGGTTAAAATTTTTTCTCGGTTTTAGGGAGGATGGACCGAGGGTCAACAAGATGCTTCAAGTGATTTAAACTCTTTGAAGCTTGCTATGTGTAAGACAATAACTTGCTATGTCTAGATGATGGCACTACTAACAAATGTTGGAATCTGACATTGAGTCTTGCATTCTTGAAAGTAAAATTTTAGATTCTGAAACTTGTGCTTTTCAAATTTTTTATTGTTTTCTTTCTTTGAAAATCACACATTCTCTGATTATAAATATAATTTTACTCAACTCTTCCCACTTGTTCTCATCCTTTAATAGAAAGTGATTCTTGATTCTTTAAAATTGAGCTTTTACAAAGATATTTCATTAGTTTGATTTAAAATTCAGAAAAGATAATAACAAATATTCAATCTCTGTTGGAATAAATAAAATTTTGCAGATAATTTTTAAATGTGATTTCTTTTTCATATTTGCTAATAAAATATTTTTTTGTTTTTGTGAACTATAAAAAATAATTTAAAAAACTAAAATGCATTAAAGAGCATTTAATCAAATCACTAGATCTGAATTATTATATTTATTTTATTTAAAATTTAGTCTTACAATCAGTTAAGAAATCATATATCACTAGATCTAAATAGTTGATTCATAATTACTTTTGATAGCATAAATGAAGGGGTAAATATATTATTATAATTTTTTTATCATGCTAAAAAATAATATTTTTTTGTCGACTTATATTATAAAGTAATCATGAAATTTACAATCTTAATCTGATATTTTATTTTCAAAACCTCACCTTAATAAACTTTCTTGACCGTCTGACAAAAAATTTACTTATTTTTATGACTTTTAGCCAAACATTGCTTGATATCTGAATTTTGGGGTTGATAGAAATATTTTATCAAAAAAAAAATTTTGTTTAAATTGCATTAGAATTAATAATTTTTTTGCAAATGATTCTTAAATGACACATGCAAGGGAGCTTGAAGTTGCTATAATCTCAAAACTTTCCAGGAATTTATCATTTAAATAAATATTTTTATATATTTATCATATCATATTGCAAATAGTTAGATTAGAATTAAAGATGGTGTAATAAATTAAAGGCAGGTACTCTACTTTCTCTAATTTTACAAATATATATATATATATATATATATATATATATATATATATATATATATATATATATATATATATATATATATATATATATATATATATATATATATATATATATATATAGTTAAGAAAGTTAATTTATTAGAAAAATGAAATTTGCATATCTGACTTTTTTACAAAGTCGAAGTCAACCAAATATCAATGAATGAAAATATGAGAACATTAAAAAAAAAAAAATTAACACATGTTCCCATAAATGACTGCTTTGAACTCTCACCAATGCAAAAGTCTAAAAAATAATATATATAAAATATAAATTTGTTTTGATTTAAAACATCAAATTATTGCTTCATGATATGCATATAATTTTGAAACATTACACAATTATTGATCTGCTCATTACATTAAGAGACACAAATATAAATGAATATATATATATATATATATATAATAAAAGAAACATTTATTTCATACATCTTCCAACTTCTATTCAAATATTTAGTCAGTAGCTACTTTAAACTGTAAAAAGTTAAAACAAGAGTGAAAAAAAAGTACTCATCATAAATCATTTTGGTGGAGTGATTAAATTTTAAAACTACTCATCATAAACCATTTTAAATAACTTTTATCAATATACATGTTTAACCCTCAACTCTAGAAAAATTATATTGTTTCACTTGAGATCATCAACATTTCTTTAGTAATATAATGTCAAAAATAGTTTGTCACCACTCATTTAATATAAACAAGCTATCATCATTGAAAATTTAAACAAGCTAAGCATCACTTATATGAGAAAGTTCGCAAGCTCCACCACATGAACTTATATTCCAAGCTAACTCCAATCTATGGTGATTTAGCTCAATTACAGCCTTACCACCATGATATGATTCAATTCTTAACCTCATTCAAAGCGGTCAACACACCACTCACTCTTCCCTGTAGTGGCAACAACATCTCTCAACTCTTCTTCAAAAGTTGCTTTCTTATGCAAACTCTTCTAACTCTCAAATCTTGGCAGCATACCTAGATCTTGAGTTATTGATGATTTTTCACATTAGTATATCCATTTATGTTGGCTTTAGCCTACATGCAAATGATTTAATCCAACGATAAACTAGCAGCACGCTCGATATATGGCTCGTGAGCCAAGCGATGATCTACCAAGCCTAGCTTAAAACCCAACTAATTAACTCACAAGCTAGCTCATTTTAAAAAAATTAATATAAAATAAACTAAAAATATATTAGAATTCAATAATATAAGTATAATGTTGTTTGAAAATAATTTAAAATTATATCTTATTTTTTATATAAAATAATTTCTTATTATTTTTCTTCTAATTTCTCATTCTTTTTATTATTTTATTATAATAATTATTAGAGTTAGATTTTTTTATCCTTTCTATACTAAATGAGCTAACTCATGAGCCTACTCGAATTCACAGAATAAAGCTCTAACTCAATTAATTAATCATGCTCAATTTCAAGCCAGAGGTAAGTTCAACTCAATTCAACTCATTTACGCCAGTACTCTAACCTCTTCATTGACAACATTTGCATATTGACCTTATCCACAACTCTACAACTCTAGCCACACGCTCTATCTTAAACACTATAAGCACTCATAACGCTTGTTGCCTTCCTTTGTTGAGATCTTTGATTGTTATTCACACTTTCACCCTTAACAAAAAAATCATGTTCTCACATTTCTTATTTCTTTGATCATCAATTTGGTATGAAGTCTATTTATTTCTTTGTTCATCCTCTATTGAAGGACATGTTCTTTTGTTCATCCTCAATTTGAAAATCTATTTATCCTCTATTTAAATCTTTCATAATTGCTCCACTAGCATTTGTATACATCAACCGTATCTCCCGCATTCATTAATATCCATTGGCATTCACTGGATCTCCTTTGACATTGGTAGACCTCCACCCATTGCAGATCTCCAACAGTCATCTCAAATCTTAAACAACTTCCAAGAGATCTCCATGGCATTCACAAATCTCCTCCAACATTCAGAAGACTTGATCTTCATAAACCCCCATCGACTGTTACAAATGCCCACCAGCCTTTGTGAATTTCCATTGGACTTCACAACAGCATCTTTGTTCAATCCAAATTATTATTGCTTTGCACATGTTCCTCTAGCTTCCGTCAGCATGCCTCTCTCCTTGCCTAATATTGTCTTAAGTTGATTGAGATTAGTGACCATTGAGGTGCTAACAAACTCAAAGCTTATAGATATATATATATATATATATATATATATGTATGTATATATGTATGTATAATAAGGATTTTTTTATTATTTTCTTGCTCTTTTCCTTCGTCTATATATAGGCACATAAATGTCTGGAATTCAAAAGAATTTAATAAAATGATCAAATACTCCTATCATCTCTCTTTCTAATATAAAACATACTTTATTTTTTTTTCACTTAAAAAATCAAGTGACAATCAATCTTCAATGATCTGCTTTTGAATGTTGTGTATTGACATAATCAACAAAATTATAATGAACTAAAAAAAGTTCAGTGAAGATTAAGAAGTGCATGTCTAACTGACCTACATTTGAAGTACTTCAACATCAATGAAGAAAGAATTGACGATTTAAGAAGGAATCTAACAAATATCAGAGAAATTGCTCATTACAAAAGAAATTGACCATAAGCATTGCAAAAAAAATATATAGAATAAGAAGTTGATAGGGATCCTAAAATTTTATTGTGCTCTAGCATACAATAAGCTTCAACAAATCTATCAAGAAAACTGATGCATGAACCCAACACAGCGACAAATTACAAATAGATGTTTAGCTTTACTCGAGGTTTCAACTTTTAAGAACCTTTTATCTAATGGAAGTTCATTGGTCTTTTAAAAATCATTGAATTAATTTAATATGTGACATCATTAACTTACCTCCTATCAAATAGGTATGTTATCTTGTTTGAATAATTTCAAGCCAAAATAAAATTGCTCATTGATCGCTTGAGCAATTTTTGTTACTACTAACTTTTCGCTCGCTCATCCTATTTGTTCAACAATTTCTACATGTTTGATTTATGATTTGCTAATATAATGATGCATTGACACGGTGGGACCAAATTAGCCAGTTTGCTCACAAAAGTCATATTGACATAGGTAAAAAAACATTAAAAGTTTTCATCACACCCAAAATTAACATTACAACATGAATTACACATGCCCAACTGCCAAGACTGAACTCTTTGGTGGCTTGCTTTCCTACCACCATGTTGCTGATCCATTCGACTTGCATACCGATCTTACACTCAATGCTAGAGTTGGCTTGGAAGAGGATGACTCTTCAAGGGACTTACCGTGAGATTCTTGCTACTTATTATGATGCTCATGCAGCAGAGCATCCATGACAAACTGGTCTGCATCTCTGGCAATTGGCATAAAAAATGTCATTTTGAGCGCTAAAAGTTATGAGTTATTTACAGTAGTTAAAAACATGGAGTGTCGCAGATGTTCTTCACTTATATGATGGACAAAGATGAGTAAATCATCTTCTTTGCAGTTATAGATATTTATTAACCGAATTTGCTTGATATATAAAAAAGTAAACTTAATATGAAAGTAGGTAAAGCAACAAGATCTATATTTGCAAATTATTTCATACTAAATACATCCATAGATGTCACAATTGTGGTTGGCTAGGATGCATACTCCCTCATCAAGTAGACCAACAAGACAAAAAAAAATGAATAGTGGAAAACATGAAAAACTATATAATAAAAAAAGAAACAGAAATACTTAAGTATAAGAAAGTAAACAAAACTAGAGAATATGAAGACATCTATCTTAGAAGTTCAATCTTTAAATAAATGGATAAACTCATCCTTACTCTCATCTATGCATGTTATGAAAAGTATTAAGGCCATCTAGACATTGTTGAAGACTTGGTTGTACACCAACATGAAGTTGCATCTGGTATGGAGTTGATCCCCTGAGTAGTTGGTCAGCATCTCTTACAATTTTATTGAATGACAAAACAATATGATGAAACACCTTCCTACAATTCAAATAGAACACCAAAAATAAAGGTTCCTAGAGTCAAAAAGATAGGTTCAATCAGGTAATAGAATATGATAAAGTCGTTTAATATATACATATGCAGTATCTTTGGAAACATTCGCAATGATGCGGTATCCAATTAAGTTTTAATTTGCCTAGGTAAGAAACGACACCAACTTGAAACTAAAATCATGCTAGGCACTACATTTGACAATTCCAATTCTTGTTAAATTTGTATTGATCATTTCCAAGATGCACCACTCAAACAATTCCAGGCTTCAGTTTGATAAAAGCTCATTTGGGTTTTTTTTAATAAAACCGTATGAATTTAGAGTGTAGCTGGATTCGTGATTAGGTTGTCTCCATTATATCCTAAAAGTCAAAGTTTTGTGTCATAGAAATAACCAGTATAATGTAGGGATAAGACTATATAACCAACCCCTGAAAAACTAACCTAAGCTTAATGCATTGGATATGCTCTTATATAAACGCATGAACATATGATAATACAAATATCATCACAGTTTTTTAAGTGTTATGTACTTAGGCTTACAAGTCAAGCTTATCGAGCCATAAGAGCTCAAAGCTCAAGTTTGAGCTCATATATTTATACAATTTGAGCTCAAGTTTGGTCTGACTTGGCTTGTTGTCTTATTGAGCTGATCAATTAAAACTTTGAATCTCCATTTATTTGCTCCAATTTGGTATATCTGCCACCAAAAAAATTGATTTTCTTCTCAAATGTCATCGTACCCCTTAATGCCCTCTCTAGTGAACTCTTATAGTGACATTCTCGCAAATGGTCCTATTGATGCCTTCTCGTGCAACCTCCCACACAACTTCATTGCCAATCACTGCTAATCTCGTCAATAACTTCTCTAGCGAGCTCCCATTGCGACTATCCCCAATGCCAATGCCATCGGTGCCTTTGCTATCTTCACCAACAAAGGAACTCAATTCCACTCCCAAGAGGTAGCCGTGAGTCGAGACCATCTTTATCAATTGCCTATATATATATATATATTACATGATCTTCTAAGTATATATAATAATTAGACTTAATGACTCTTTCTAAAGTTTTTGGTGATAGTATCTAAAGTTGCCCTATATCAATATGTGGATAGAGTTATCAAAATAAAAGAAATGCTATGTAGAGGAAGATTATGACTTCTATATGAGTTTCATAATTTTAGTAATCAAGAATGTTCTTATTTGTGTTACAGTTCAAACTATTTTTGATATTATATTACCAAAGGTAGCTGTTGATGATCTCACAGGTAAATAATATAATTTTTCGTAGAGTTGAGGGTTAAACTTAAGGTTATATAGATAAAAGTTATTTAAAATGATTTATGATGATTACTTTTTTTCACTCTTTACATTTGTATGTTTGAAATTTAAAGTAGCTGAAGCGCAAAGAAGGAAAAAAAAAAGAAAAAAAAATGAAAGCTTTTTTATTTATTGTTTTAACTTTTTTATTTCTTGAATTTGACTCCGGGAGTTCTAATCATTCTTTATTCCTCTGCAACAGCCTCTGAATTATATATATATATATATATATATATATATATATATATATATATATATATATATATATATATATATATATATATATATATATATATATATATATATATATATATATATATATATATATATTATGAATGTATTTGTCTGTACAATGTGTGTTGTGATATAATTCATTAGAATATATATTCATTAAAATATTAAAGTTAAAACTCACAATGCTTAAGCATCTAATCTCCCAAAAACCTCTTTCCCAAAGAAATTATTTGGTATTAATTTAGGCTAATTAACTTTTGAGCAAGAGTTGAGAAAACTTGTAAAATCTTACAAACAAATAACGTCTTTAAAATTCATTAGCCACATCAAATCTTATTATAAATGAAGAAATGCGGATATAAGATTTAATCATTAGATTAACTTGCTACAAATAACTATTTTAAACACAAATTTATTGATATATTTTAGATTTAAATTATAATAAAATATTTTATTTTCTTAAATTAGTTTTATTATTGTGTTTATTTTTGAATATGGGAGGGGGACACTACACAGATCGTAAGGGGTATTTATTAAGGTGATCGGGTACGATATTGAGGTATGATATACTATCTCGAAAGATAGATGCATCACCCTTCAATAGATCTAATCACCTAATAAGAACTCCTAAGGTATGATTGATCTTCAAATATAACAGAGATTTTTTCCCTACTTTTCATAGATGAATAAAACAGGATATATATTAAATCGAGTTCTAAAGTTAGACTATCAAAGGATTGACTATTTTGAGAAATCAATTGGGAAAGTTCAAGGAGAAGACTTATTTTGGATTCAAAGAGATAGTAGAAATGCTCATGACTAAAGCCTAGTGAGCATTTCAATCTATCATATAGGGCTTTATATATTTGAAGTTGAAGAGATTTGTTTGAGTTGAATTTTATTAGATTGCTTATAATCCACCAACACAAGTGGAAATGCCTAAGAGGTGATATTTATGCTTGTAGCCCAAAGAAAACATCAACCTGATCCAAATCTAGCTTTAGCATAAGCTAAAGCATGATCTAAATCTAAGCAAAGGTGGGTATGAGGTTTACCTTCACAAGAATAAACCACCAACGGCTTATAACGCTGAGTGGCCGCTAACTCATCCTATGATTTTAAAACTATATAAGTCATATGAATTGCAAGATTATGTTTATTTAATTAAAGAGACTCCTAAACCCACTTAAGACTAGAGCATGTGATAGTGAATAATGACTTAATATAATGCAAAATATTTTCAAGTTTTATTTCAATTTTGATAAAGTCTTTAGAATTTTGATGCCTATATGCATGATGAAATAAGATTATTGACTGAATCAGCGAGAAGAGGGTGTTCTTCATCACAAGGGATGCCCTCACAGGTCAAGTATTTCCTTATCGTACAAGGATTGAGATCCCCCAATTTCAAGGAAGAAGAAATATGCATGGATGATATGAGACATACAACATTCAGCTAAGATGATGCTAAATCTTTTAATTATCTTATTTAAAGCCTAGGCTTTATGGTGAGGTTATGAATTGTTTAAAATTTAGTTATGAGTGATTAATTGAGGTAGAAAAAATAATTTTTTCCTAAGAGTTTAATCACATCCAGGCCACACACATTAAAACATCAATCATTTAAGAAATTAAGAAAATCATGTCATCCTAATGCACAAACTAAACATAACATCAATCAATTTTATATAACTATCATAAAAGAATAAGGCGGGTGGGTATCACCGCATAAACTAAAAGAAGAGAGTGTAGCTCTACTCTTATACAACACGAAATTACAAAATAATAATTCCAATTTATAAAATGCTATGGGGTCTTCTTTTCTCCATTCTTCATGTTTTCATATCTTTATTCCTTCATTTGATTTGATTTGCTCTACTTCAAAGGCATCATATGGCACCACAAGATAAAGCCTTCTGACCACTGCTCATCCTAAACTCTCATAGCACTAATCCTAATTCCTAATGTAAAATTATATTTAAAATAGAAAAAATAAATCTAACTATACCTGTAAAATAGAGGTTAGCTAAACATATATATAATCCCAAGTATATTTATAATTTGACTTAGCACCGCATACTGCAAACTCACCTGTCCTAACTTGGATTATGCTTAGGGGTTTAAACACCCTGCAAAGAAAATATTTATATTAATTTTAAGCACCCACTTAAGTATAATCCTCTGTAGAAAATATGATTAGGCTAATATCAGCCTGTCATCCAATCTACGGAATATATACCCTAACATCAAGTCTAAAATAATATATCACAAAACAAAATATACATCACACTATACATCATCCTAACTTAGGACTAAAAGTGGTGACTTAATTCTAATGTGTGTGTTATGGCTTGTATGGTATGTCTTAATTATGCATTAATGTTATAAATTTCTAAGTGTAGAAGATTTAATTTAACCTGAAGGGCTGAATTCACTTGAAGTTATTTAATTGATTTGAGATTTTTAATTTGTGTTTTCTTTTGTTTCATTTGATTACACTTAGCAACTAAGTGTTGTAAAGAGAAGAAACAGAATTGCCCTTGTTCATCTCGACCTTAAGCCACTTTCTAAAGCACATTAATTTAATTTAGTTCTCTTTAATGAATGGCTTATTAAATGATTTAATTAACCCTAAGTTTAAGTTCACCTCAAATAACTCTATTCAATGCGAAAGACATCTCATGATTAATCTAATTGAATTACTATCATATGACATGTTAAATCATTCAATTTCATCACATGTAACATATGATTTAATTCTATATGTATATATATATATATATATATATATATATATATATATATATATATATATATATATATATATATATATATATATATATATATATATATATAAAATATGTTTTAGCACACTTATATGATGAATGTGGATAAGTATTTGATGTTTATATACTTTTATGTGACTGAATTATTTAATTATATTAGTTTAAAGCTCTATCTAAATTTGTATACAAAAGTACATAAGGATGAAATTAAATAGGTATGTGTCATTGTTAACCAAAGTGAGGTAATCAAATGACCTCTTTGGGGCTAATTAAACCTTTGTATTCTCAGGATGCCTAAACTATATACCCATTTGCATTCAAACATAAGTAGATTTATATACATGAACACAAGAAAGAAAGCTCCAAACCATATGACTAATTGATTCAATCTTCTAGTCATTTATGAATGCATGTATCCAATACATATATATGTATACAAGCTAAGCATCATTAACCGAAGTAGATAATCAAATAACCTCCTTAGGGCTACTTAAAGCATCGTATTCCCGGAATGTATAAATAAATAAAGAAAAAAACTTTGTGAAGATTGTAATTTTATTTTATTGAATCATTTATGCACGTGGATTAAATTTCTATCCAAATCCTAATGTATAAGCACATGTAAATGAAATAAAATAAATATATGTCGTTGTTAATTAGGGAAGTGAGGTAATCAAATGACCTCTTAAACTAAATCTCATGTTCTGGATGGATTATATACTTATTAACATTCCAATTCATGTAAGACTATATATGAATTAAGGAAAATAAAGCTTTACTTCACATATCTAAGCTATAATCGCATGCAAACCTATATATGTTCATAATTACTATCACTCTAATCTATATAATTGATTTATAAATTTTTAAAAAGTAACTTGAATTTATTAGTGATAATAGCCACACATATTATAAATTAATCCAACACATGCAAGCTTGCATAAAAGGAGAACCATTTGATTTAATTAACCTTGGAAAGATGAATTCATGATTTCAAATTACATTCAACATTTAACATGATTGGAAAGAAATAAATAAAAATAAACATAAGATTTTATTCAATCAAATTAATTCCTAAGGGCAATCAAATCAAATAAAATTGTTTAAGGTAAACTAAAGCTTCTTGAATGTCATTTTTTTGATTTCATGTTTTGATTTGAGTTAAGAGATGTGAGAAGAAATTTGCTGATCCTAACCTATTCCTATGTTTGTAAATTAATTTGATTTAATGAAATGAGATTAATTTGATTTTATGGATTAATTAGGTTATGATATGTATTAAATTCATTAATTAACCCTTTTCTATATTATCTTAACATAATTATCTAAATAATTATGAGCCAACACGATATGTAAATGAATTGAAAAGTAAATTAGTAATGGTCAAAGGAAATGAAATGGTCTATTGCAATTAGCTCACAATTAATGATTAATTAGATTAAAGAACTTAATTAAGTACTCTTATGATTTTCCCAGATATATGGATTAACCATAATTTACTTAATTTTTTTTAGGTTATTAATCACCTAAAGGTCTACCCCCAATTAATTAATTAAGATCTTATAATTATTTTAATTAACTAATTAATTAATTTATTTTATAAAGTGAAAGGAACTCAGGGAAAGAGATTATGAAAGAGGTACCAATCCTTTTCCATAAGTCCCCTCACTATGAGATAATGATTAATGAGCTCAATTAATTAATTAGTCCCTATTCATGCGATTAATTAATCCTTAATTAAATTAAGAAAATAATTAGAGCTTAATTAACTAATTTTTCTAATTAATTAACTAATAAATCCCAAGAAAATTAGGGCAGACAGAGGTCATCTCCTTAAACAATCTCATAAAGTTTAAGGTTAATTAATCAATTAATTAGGGAATAATTAAGCTAATTAATTATTCTTTTAATTATAATTAAGCCATAATTATAGTTTAAAATTAATTGAGGATATTTTTAATGAATTCTTCTTTAAAATACCTTTAAAATAAGCATTTATTTGTATTTTAATATTTTTTTATGATTTGTTATAAATTTTTGAAGTTTAAGCCATTAATTCAATTTAATTAAGCCTAATTAAGCTAAATCTCATCGACACCACGTGGCACCATGGTATTGGCTATTATAATGCATCCAGTTAGTGCTGATGTGGCTGACAACGGACGCGCTTTTGATCTCCACCGTCTGATCTCGGGTTAGACGGCGCAGATCAATCCCGCGATTAATAAGGGATGAAATCAGTTCAATCAAACAGATTTAATCATAGTCGTCCATTTCGATCACTCGGAATAGACGACGCATGATCTATCGTTACAGAGCGACGAAGGACGGTAGCCATCTGCCATTGTCCGCGCGATCCGAGCTCACCCGAGCTCGGATCCACTCCAAATGGATCCCACACCTTCACGACAACGATCGAAGGGGATCCAATGGATCACGCGGTATTCAACTTTCCTTCGAAAAGCTCTAAAAAATTTCAAGAAAGCTTGATTTTAATGGCATACCTCGTTAAAGCTAATGGACGGCTAGCACGCTTGAGGTAGCTTTTTCTGGTCGAGACGAATCCTTGTTGAGTTGCAACTGGATTGATTCCTTGTGGTTCGCTCAAAAGACCAAGTTTCATCCTTTGGAGGCTTGGCTTTGATCTACCTCCGATGAGCTTGACGAGGTGCAGGGCAAGGTTTATTCGTGCTCGACGAGGTGTGGGGAGCGTGTGGGTAAGAGGAATTTGGTTTTGGTTGAGAAATAAGGGAGTTAGGATCGGAGCAAGCTTGCCCTATTTCGGATGCACTCATAAAGGAGGAATCCGACGAGGGGAAGCTTTGGGAAGGCTCGGGAGCTCGCTAGGAGATTTGAAATCTCACTTGGAAGCTTGAGAGTCCGAAAGCGTGTGAATGGGCTGAGAATTGGTGAGCGAGGGGGTTATACCTTTCTCCAATCAAGATTGACGAACCGGATTGGCTCCCATTTTTCGGCCGGTCAGCCGCTGCTAGAGTGCCGGAGTGGTCACCATCACCTCCATATGGCACGATTGGGTTAGAGGAAGGCTTGGGAGGTGGCTCAAGGTAGCTTGTGACTTGTTGGATCTATTAGGTTTTGGTTTGTGAGGGACGTAAGCTAACTCACCTCCCTTTAGTCCATGGCAAACCAAGCTCACTTTGAGTGGGCTAGGTGGGTAGGTGAGACCCCATTTGGGGTGAGTGATGGTTGCCAAGGGGAGAGGGAAAGTGGAATTTGCCAATTTTGGCAAAGATCCCATGTGGAAGGCAAATCCAAGGAGGATTGCCTTGGGTTTGGGCTGATCCCAAGTAGATTTGAGTCGGGTTAGGTCAGCTCCCAAGGTGATGTGGGTTGTTTCCAAGAAATTTGGCTAAATTTGAGTCATATGGGTCACTTTGGGTTATGTTGGGTTAGGTTGACCAATTGGTCAAATTGGGTCAAACCAAAGTTGGGGTTAGGTTCAAATGATGATTTGAAATATTTTTGTTCAAGTGGTTTCAATTAATTTGACCTAAGTTTGATTTTGTCTCATTTGGATTCATGTAGGTCAAATGGGTCAAGTTGACTAATTTGATCAAATGGCTTGAGTTAGGTGTAGATTCATGTTCAACTAGTTAATTGAAGATGATTACAGGCTTTTGTTTGAGTTGATTTGGATTTAGTTTAGATTTATGCCAATTTGAGCCTTTAGATCAATTTGAGCTAAGTTGATCAATTTGATCCAATCGATCAAACTGAGCTCAATAGGAGTCTTCTAGTCAACTTCTAAAAAAATCAATTATTACATCCATACTATGAAAATAAAAGTTATGCCAACTAACATCTTAAATTAATTTAAGTAAACAGGAATACGAGTCATATTAGGATGTTTTGTACATGTATGTTAAAGTAAGTTCATTATCAATATTCTAATTAAATTAATTTAAAAGTAAATAAAAAAGAGTTGTTATTACTAATCTTAGATTAGATTAAAGTATATATATATAGAGAGAGAGAGAGAGAGAGAGAGAGAGAGAGATAGCTAATGTGTAAATCAAATTAATTTATTAATTCAAAGGTTATAAATAAATTAACTGAATTTAGTAAAATAAATAAATAAATGAAGGATCTCAACTCGTTACTAATAAAATTAAAATTTATATGTATATATACGAAAATATGTATTTAATTTTAATTAATTAAAATGTATACGTATAGAAAAGAAGGGAGATATGGTGTAGGTTAACAATTAATAGAAGAGAGATTTTCTTGTCACTATTAACGTTGGAATAGTGGTGAATATATTTAAAAGGAATAATAATAATTAAAGAATACATAAAAAACCTTACCAATCCAAAATCTCTCTCTCTCTCTCTCTATCTCAATATATATATATATATATATATATATATATATAAACTAACTTCAGGAAATAAAATGATATAAAAAGTATTATTATTATTAGCTTCTATCATTTGATTATTCTGATTAGTATAAATTCATATCTAAATAAATTAGACTAAAATATTTAGTATTAAGTGTTAAAAAAATTATTTTTATTATTAAATATATTAAAAATAATATCAAATACTTAAATCCTTTGTACCTAAAAAGAGAAGCAGAATTCTTTAATTTGTTGCAAGAAACCATAGAGTGAAAGTTTACTTCAAATTTTGTTCAACACACAGAATTAAAGAGGAACAAGAGACACCTGCAATTTTTAACGTGAAAACCCAAAAGAGGGAAACCACTAAGAAACTTTTCCACTATGATCTGAGTACAAAATCTTCCCGATAACAGGATTACAGAATTGCATATGAGAGAAATAACAACTGAACAATGATCAGAATTGTAATCATGATGAGATGGAGAATCCTGAACAGTATCTGAGACAAGACGAAGTGGTGATGGTTGATGAGAGTGCGAGCTTGCGATCTTGGAGGATCTTCTGCTTGAGCTCTCTTCCTCCTCACTTGCTTTTCCTTCTTCCTCGCCGACTCTTCCTTTTCTTCTTGCTTGGACTCTTCCCTTCCGCTTCCTCGGACTTTTCCACTTCTTCGTTCTGACTCTTCCTTCTTCCTTGCTTGACTCTTCTTCTTCTTCCTTGTTTGACTCTTCCTTTTCTTCCTTGCGTGAGATTGCAGGATGAGGCGGCCCGGTGGTGACGACCGATGGCTCCTCTTCTTCCTGCTTCAGCCCTCTTCTTCTTCACTTGTTTCAGCCTCCTCTTTTTTTCTTGATGAATGGCTATTTATAGATGGAGTGATTCAGAATTCATGTAAAGTCCACTCCCTCGACGGACGGCTCAAGATGATTCCTTCGATCATTTGATGTATTTTGAGCATTTGGATGCTCAAATGACGTCGGAATTATGAGATCTTAGTTTAGATCCGCTCGTCGAGACGCATGACTAAACACTCCATATTTGAGAGCTGTTTTGAGATTTAATTGACGCCCCAAAGATTCCTAATGATATTTCAAGGCTGATTCTCGATCATCTAATTCAAAATCATATCGCCGGTTATCAAGATTTACGCTTGACTCAATTAGATTGAGAGCCATATATCAAATTTAAAGGCTATATATATATATATATTATGAAACTAGTTGTATCAAAATCTGGGATACGTAATTATTAATAAAAATCTCCCTACTGCTTTTCAGAATAAAAAGAAAAACATATCTTTTGCGAATCGCTTAAAATCCGGCTAAAAGATTAATCAACTTTCAAAATTTTGGAAAGAAAGTCAAAAAATTTTTTTTTTCTGTAACCCTTCAGCACTTCCATTTTTGATCATTTCTATGCTCTGCAAGACCACCGAGTTAATGCAGATGGAAATAACTAAAAAAAAAGAGAAAATTGTCTAAAAAGAAAAGAGAGAATAATAGTAGCAGCCCTCCCATTCTCTGCTCATTCTCATCTATTCACGCCTCTCCTCCAAAGCAGGTAAAGCCCGCTCCACGTCCTCATCACTGAGGTCACACGCGAGCCAAATCCTGAAAACACCATTTACATTTCAACAGATAAATCTTGTCCATATCCAGATCACCATCTCATTCTCTTCCAGATCTCCCTTCCTTGGTTCAGGAAATCCGACTTCTCTCCCATCTCCTCCTCCAGCTTCAAAACTCGCACACATATCGACTCCATTTTGATCGTCCAGCCCGTCGTCCGGTAGCTCCAACCTCCCGAATCCTCTGTCAGCCTTCTTTTGGCCATCTCCTTCACCTATCTGTGTAGCTCAAGCCTTCATCCACCAAGCTTCAAACTACACGACGACCAACCCTCAAATCACTCAGCCCAACTCGGGTTCACTCTCTCCACTTCTTTCCAGCTAGCACAAAACCAAACACCTGCCATCTCCCTTTTCCAAATGGATAGCGTCCCTAGCTCTTTATTCTCATCATCCATGTTAATCTAGCACATCAGCACGTCAAACCCAAACAAGCTTCGTTGCCGAACTTTTTTGCTTCCTTCATGTTGTTGGCCCCCGACGAACAATGTGAATCGTAGCAACCATCCACATAGCTTACCACCTCAACAAATCTAAAGCCCAGCATCATCATCCTCTTCCCTTTTCTCTGTTCTCTCTCTAGAAAATAGAAGAATAGTTACTCTCTCTCTCTCTCTCTCTCTCTCTCTCTCCCTCTCTCTCTAGAAAAAGAGTAAAATATTTTTTTTTTGGAATGGGTGCTCACCCAACACCTCACTCATCTTATGAGTGAGGATATCAATATGACTAATCTCATAAAGAATAGGTGCAAAAAAAAATTATTTGGCGGTGGTATCGAAAGATACCTACCATATATGATTCCTATAAGCATGCGTTTGATTCTCTGCACGTACCTGAATACCGGAGACGCTGAATTTTAAACTAATTTGACGAGAGGGAACCAAACTTATAAAACTTTTAAAATTTTGAAATACTCAAGATAAGCATAATTTTTACTAATAAAAATAAAATATTAAGTTAAGACAAAAAAAATTGCATACAAAAAGGAAAAACACAAAAAAAACACTTACTTGAAAAGCAGAATACTCGAGAATGATTCTTCCTCTGAATTGAAATGTAGAAGAATTTAAATTTCAAATATGTGTAAATATTAGAGTGGGTCATTTATCTCTTATTTATAGGGTAGGAAAGTGTCATTGCAATTAATGGCATTCAATCACAATTTATAAAAACTTAAACCCCATTAAATGACCATTGATGAAAATTAATAATATATAAGAAAAGTTAGGTAACTCCTATTAATGTTGTGAAGCACATTTTCTTACATAATCTGAATGCTGCCAAACATGCATGAATACTTGACTAATATGCATCTTCAATTTTATTATTAGGTGATTCTAAAGAAAAGATATATGGATGTATATGGTTCGAAATTTAATTACATATCCATAATATCACATTGAAATACATGTGAATAATTTAAAGATTTAAATGATGCTTATATCTTAAGATAAATTGGTGCTTAAAGTCAATGCACAAAGATGTGTGTAACCAACCAAACCTTTGAAATATTAATAATGTATGCATAACGAGGCAATTAGAAGGTTGCAGTGTTTATTTTTGGTCTGTGTATATGGGGAGGGGGGACACCATATAGATCTGATGGTGTACTTATTGAAGCTATCAGGTATGCCATTAAAGAATAATGCACTATCTCGAAAGATAGAAATCATTATTTTACAATAGACCTAATCAACTAATAAGGACTCCTAAGACATGATGAGTCTTCAAATATACCAGAGATTTTTCTCTCCTACTTACAATGAAAACATGATTTATTTAAACCAGTTCTAAAGTTCCTTATGAGGCTAAGCCCTCATAGTTAATTACATCCCGAGGAAGGTGAATTCTTTAGGAATACTTTCTATTAAATTATGCAATTGTCGTATCCAAAGATTTCAAAGATAGGATTATCAATAAATTGGTTATATTGAAAAGTCAAATGTGATAGATAAAAAAAAGATAGACTTATTGTCAAAGCCAAGGAGATGGGAAGACTGAGAAAACCTAGTGAGCATTACAACCTATCATATGGTTGAGCTTTATATATTTGAAGTTGAGGAAAATTATATATTTGAATTGAAATTTTATTAGAAAGCTAGAATTTATAATCTCACAACACAAGGTTGTGAAAATGTTTAAGAGGTGAGGATTTATACTTATTGTCCGAATAAAATATCAATCTCAGATCCAAAATCTATGGAGCTTTAGAGAGGGTCAAAACACATCCTAAATCTGAGCGAAGATGAGTATATGGTTTACCTCCACAAGAGAGAGTAAATCACCCAACTACTGGACTTATAAGCACCTGGAGTGGTAGCCAACTAACTCCTCCTACCCTTTAAAATCATGTGGTAAAGTCATATGATTTTGCAAGATAGTTGGGTTGGTGTTTTAGAAAGAGACTAAAGTTCTTAAACCCATTCCCTAAGAGACTAGAGCATAAAGGTTATGAACATTTGATTTGGAATAAAATTAAATGAACTAATAGGTTCTAGTCTTGATTCACGCCGCCTTGCTCATTCTTGACTGTCCACCTACTTTTGGTTTCGTAGTTACTTGATTGCTCTTGTCTAATCTCTTTTGATTTTATCATCGTATTTTCTCCATTCTTCTGCTTGATCTCTATCTTCCATCTCCTATTTTATCTTTCTTCTCTCACTCACATTCACTCTCTGTCCCTTGCCTTCTTCATCTCTTGCTCCTATGAAATAATGGAGTCGATAAGTCGGTTCGCTTGAATTAACATTAGTTGGTTTATCTTCTTTTTTTAACAGGTATTTACATCTTCCTTTACCTATGAAAATTTTCATTTTCAAAATTTTTTAATGCAATAATAATTATAATAGCTTATTTATATAGTTGTATAAATTATCCTTGTATCTTCTATTCTTTCTCTCTTCTACATATAGCTTTATTTAGTAGGCAAGAAATGTGTTGAATTAATTTATTAATTATGACCTATATAAATCATGATCTTGTCTTAATTGTGGTAGTCTAACCATGAGATCCATAGTAATTTCATTGCACCTTCTTGCAATTATTGGTAAAGGTTTCAATGATTCTATTAGCCTTTGATATTTCATTTTAACCATTTGAGAACTAGCATATTTAGCAATAATTTTGCTACTCTTCTTTAGTTTTGGACATCAAAATAATTTTTTGAGTTCTTGGTACTTCTTT
Organism: Cymbidium sinense; assembly: GCA_021442155.1. Taxonomy (NCBI): domain Eukaryota; kingdom Viridiplantae; phylum Streptophyta; class Magnoliopsida; order Asparagales; family Orchidaceae; genus Cymbidium; species Cymbidium sinense. The sequence goes on from CM038222.1 coordinate 151,876,678, forward strand.
TTAATTTCTAGGTGAATAATATCTCAATAATATGATGCTTTGTATAATTTATTTTAAATTATAACAAATTCTATTCTGTTTTAACAACTCTTCAATCTCATTTTCTTTTATATGGCTTGCTTTTATTAAATTTATTTTCTTTTGAAAACCACAAGATAATGCATCAAATATTCCAAACTTCGAAGTAAACTAAACAGTCTATTTATTCAACAAGATGAAACTTTCATCAACATACCTAACTATTGATAATTTTAATCAATCTATTTTCTAAATTAATTGGTCTTGTCAAGTCAACAATCATTTTGGATGCTTTTTTGTTTAAGGCATCAACAACAATATTTATTTTGTTCAATGATATTGAATATCTAAATCATAATCTTGAATAAATTTTAATTATCATTTATCTAAATTTTTTTATTTTGGATGAAAATATATTTTAAATTTGATTATGGCAAAGAGACATCACATTTGTCTCTATATAAATAATGTTTTTATCTTTAGGTCAAATATAACTATTAAAAACTCCAAAATTTGAGTAGGATTATTTCTTTCACCATTTTTTAATTGCTTTGAAACATATGCAACTATTGTAAGTTTGTAATATGTTGCATTAAGACAATCTAATTCTTTCAATGATGCATTACTATATATTTGAAATCTTTATATACATGAAAGAATGATTAATGCTACATAGTCATTAAACAAGTCTTTACCTTTGAAATGCATTTTCACAATTATATTTCATTCAAATTTAATTATTGTTTGAGTTATTCTTGATAACGACACATAGCAATTTGATAAAATTCCTCAACACATCTTCTGTGATAACCCACAAGGCCTAAAAACTTTCTTATTGTTGTAGGTGTGGTCAGCCTTGGTCAACCTATCATAGCTGAAATTTTGTATTAATCCATAATAATGCCTTTGCCCTTGATTGCGGGTCTCAAAAAGGCAATACTCATTTGCTATAATTCACATTTATTATACATACAATTTGTTTCCTTTTAATACTTGCAACACTATATTCATATGATTGGTGTGATTGGCTTCAGCCCTTGAATAGGCAAGAATATTATCAATAAATAAATCACAAATATATCTAAAGTTGGATTGTGTTTTTTTTTTTTCATTAAATCTATAAGAGCATTTATCAATCCAAAAAATATCATCATTTGCCATTTCGCTTATCCTCCCTGATGAGAAGCTATTGACAATCAGATTGTAATTTCGGAGAAGATTGAAGCTCTTTTCAAGTTGCTCAAATAGATCATCAATCCTTGACAATTGATGCTAATTTTTATTTGCAAGCTTATTCAATTCTTTATAATTGATGTACAATCATAATTTTTGACCTTTCTTTTTGACAAAATATATGAGAGCTCACCATGACAAATGTACTAGGTCTGATAAAGCTATTTTCTAACAATTTTTGCAGTTAATTGGTAACTCCTTTCACTTCTTAATTGTCATTTGATATAGTGCTTTAATCATAGAGGTTTTGAGCTTAGTAATAAATTATTTACAAAATCTATCACTCTCATTGGTGGTAACCTGGGTAAGTTGTCTGAAAAGATTTTTCGGTACTCCTTTACAAATGGTATGTCCTTCAATCCTTTAGGCTGCTTTATTACATCTTTTATTCAAGCAAGAAAACTTTGATGACTATTATTCACCAACTTAAAAGTTGATATTAATAATAACTTTTGATCTCTAAAGAATTTGAATTCTCCCTTTCGGAAAATTGAATTTGACCATTTCCTTAGCAATAATCTATAGTTGTGAAGTGGCTAGACAATCAATCCAGTTATAGACTTTATTCAATTTAAACAATGATAATAAAATCAAGTTTGCTTTAAAAATTTCTCTTACAAATGATTAAATTTAATTGACATATATTACTAACATTCATACATGATCCATTTGGCATGATTATAGATATAAGATAGTAGGTATGAATGAAGTAATAAAACAATCCCCCTTTTCAAGTTTACTTCAAAAATAAAATTGAACTTGACTATGTTCTTAATGATAATATGTAGTTATAAAATGTTAGGCAATAATGACAATAAAATCAAGTTTGCTTTAAAACTTCTCTTATAAATGATTGAATTTAATTTTTATATATATATTCTAATATTCATAAATAATTCATTTAGTATGACAACATATAAGATAGTAGTTATGAATTGAGTACTAAAACTAATAGATTTAAGAAATTCATCATAAATGAATGAATGTGATGGTCCAGTATTAAATAAAATTCATGCAAGTTTAATTTAAATAAGAATAGTGACATAAGATGATTCCTTGGTTTCGTATGAAGTTAGTTCACATACTCGAGGTTAAAACTTTTTCATAATTGATTTTGTAGTGCAGTTAAGGTGAGCAATTCTATCATCCTCCATTTACCCAAGTTCTTTTGTGTTGATGTGTGGGCTTCAAAAATTTGCGTCCGACCTCTCACACTAAAGAGAGTATGATTTAAGTGTCGGTATAATTTTTAGAAGGCAGATGGAATAGTAGATAAGACACTACCCAGAGATTCATCCTCATTTTGTAAGGACTTTATCTGGTTCTAGGCTTCCTATAGGCGCAAGCACCTATAGTTAATTACCCCTCCCAATACTAAGAAGGAACTTTCGATTAAGTCTAATCATTATGTCGCTAATGATATAATAACGATGTTTTGAAATTTAGAATTTGAAATTTATGAAATTCATTCCCCTTTAGCTCAAAGCGGATGGTTGGGGGAATGATGACGTGCTCGATCTAGATCCCATGGTTCCTTCATCCTGGGCTATCGTGGTCCTTAGTTTACTTTGTCAAAGGAGGTAGTCGACCCAATCTGATCGAAAGATCCTCATCAACAACTATGAGTTGTGTCGTCCAAGTAATCCTTGTAGACCTGGGTGGTGTCTGTCTAAGGAGACAATCTTAAGTGTACCTTAGCTAACAGAGGATTTTGCTATCGTGCACCACCTGCTTCACATCTTAAAGGGTCATCGGGAGCATACGGCCACATCCTAATATAATGGTTTATTTCGAACCACCTAATCAGGACTTTAGCATCAGTGATCATATGCTGTTTCACGCAAGGCGACACGCCACGCCCTCACGCATTTATGCATTAAGAGTGAACATAATAGAATATTTGATTTGACATTGACTCTTTTGTGAGCTAGAGTTTTCTTAATTTGTAACCTTCAACAAACTATTGTGGAATGTGAGTTGGATTTTAGCTTTAAGTTTTTAGAGATTGAATTTCATTTAAACATTTTTAGATTGATACTTAATTTGAGTTAATTTAATTTGAAGTTAGAATCACATTTTGATAAAAGTATCCCCTATTGAAATTCAACACACCATCATGGTTAGGTGTACATCGTTTAATTTATTAATTTAATAATAAAAGATTAGATTTTTTATCATATGATATAATTAATTTCTCAAATATTTTATTAAGTTAAAATTTTTATAATAGTTGAATTTTTAGGTTTTATTAACTCGGACTCAGTCCTAAGATCAAACCAGGAAGCAACCCACACAGCATTATGAATCTCTTATGCTTATTAGTAATCCTTCAATGTCATTATGAATCTCTTATGCATTCTTTGGTTTTCTTTAATTTACTTGGAGTGAATTATATTTGAAGACTATATCTTAATCCAAAGAGATCTCTTATATTTTGATTAGATATTCAATCAGATCATCTTTCACATCAATTGAAATGTGGTATTAAAGTGCTAAGGTTATGTTTATCACCAAAATATTTAACTCATTTCAATTACTTCATGATCGAGTATCTGAAATATTTCCATACATTGCATATTTCAATCTTAAAAATGATTGAATTTTTTTTTTTTTTGATTATCTTGAAATCCAAGATAATTCAAATTGAGTGAGAGATGTTTATTCATTTGAGTGCAGTTGACTAATTCTTGATTTCTATTGGATTCAAATTTTGTTTACTTCAAAATTTCGCAAACTCAAATTAAATTTTAAAATTGGCTTATTTTTAATTTAAACTAATTTATTTAGTTTTTGTTAATGTAATCCGGTAATTTTGGCGATTAAGATCATCCTCAAGTTTACATCGTAACTATTTTAATGCCACGCGAAGCGATGGCCATGCACATCAATTTTAATCTTACGCGATGAGCATAATTAAGTTCAATCACTGCGTATAAAATAAATAAAATATATATATATATATATATATATATATATATATATATATATATATATATATATATATATATATATATATATATATATATATATATATATATATATATACAATTTCTACACGCTTAGACCTCCTTTTTTTCAAGTCAATTTCTGACTGGCGTGAGGTGCGTGATCGAATCGCTTTTGGAGAAATTCATGTAGGCAAAGTCTCTAATTTCAACCTGCTAAATTCAGTTAATAATAACGAGGTTAATAGTATATATATATATATATATATATATATATATATATATATATATATATATATATATATATATATATATATATATATATATATATATATATATGTATATATATATATATATATATATGTATAATATATATATATATATATGTATATATGTATATATATATACATATATATATATATACATATATATGCAAATATTTTATTTTTTTTTTTTCAAAGTCCAGATTTATAAAATTTTGCATAAGCAAACATCTAACATATTTTGGCTCTTCATTGATGACGATGGCGGTGTTTTAAATCACTACCGATGATCATTTACAATGAACATATAACATGATTCAAACTGCAGAAAGAATATAGGATATATCATATACACATCACAATCAGCCACAATGATAAACCCTAGCATCTAAACTAAACCCAGAGGAAGGAAGGGAATGGGAAGGTGCCAGAGACCAGATGGGGATTGTTTGGTTGCGGGATTTGAGCAGGATCTAATTTAAATCCCGCAAAACAGCAAAAAAGAAACGATGACTTTAAATCCTACAGAACTTTAAATCTCGTTTCTCCACTTATTTACTTTAAATCACAGAATTCTAAATCTTGTTTCTACTCCGTTTTGCCTTAAATCACAGATCCAAAAAATCGCATGCATGGATTTACGGAATTTACCCAAACTGAAGCGAGCGAAGGAAGAAGAGGAAATCGATGGCTGCGGTCTTAAGGAAATCAGGAGGATGGGAGGAAAAATCGAGAGTGCTCGGTTTGTGCAGATCGGGGAAATCGGGAGAGGAATCAGGCTTGAGATTCCAAAAAAAAGGGGAAAAGTGAATGTGGAAGACTAGACGGGTAGGGAGACAAAGTATCTGGAGAGGTACCAATGTTACAGAAGGATTGAAGAAGAGAGTGAAGGTCAGTGGAAGAGGAGGAGAATCGAAGCTTACCGCTTGAAGAGATCAGCCAAGATTCTTTGATTGAGAGAAAACGAGAGCCTATGGTAGGAACTGAGCGAATGCCGAGAAGGGAGTTGAGCGTTTGGTTTGAGGGAAGAGAACGGTCGCTTGGTGGTTGAGGAAGAGGCATTGGTTGAGGAAGAGCCGAGCGAAGAGATCAGGGAGACTCTCGCCCGCGTGCAGTTGAAGGAGGCGAAGCCGAGTGAACGAAGGGATTGAACGGGGCGAAGGGCTTTCGGGTGGAGCGTGTGTGCATGTGAGGTTTTTTTTTTTTCTCTCGGTTTTTAGGGAGGATGGATCGAGGGTCAACAAGATGCTTAAGTGATTTAAACTCTTTTGAAGTTTGCTATGTGTAAGGCAATAAGCTTGCTATATGTAAGGCAATAATAAAAAATCAGATTTATTATCATATGATAAAATTAATTTCTTAAATATTTTAATAAATTAAAATTTTTATAATAGTTAAATTTTTAGATTTTATTAATCCGGACTTCGTCCTAGGATCAAACCAGAAAGCAACACACACAGCATTATGAATCTTTTATGCTTATTAGTAATCCTTCAATTTCATTATGAATCTCTTATGCATTCTTTGATTTTCTTTAATTTACTTAGAGTGAATTATATTTGAAGACTATATCTTCATTCCAAAGAGATCTCTTGTATTTTGATTAGATATTCAATCAGACCATCTTTCACATCTATTGAAATGAGATATTAAAATGCTAAGGTTATGTTTATCACCAAAATATTTAACTCCAATTACTTCATCGAGTTCTAAATATTTTCATACATTACATATTTCAATCTTAAAAATGATTGAATTTTTTTTTTTTGATTATCTCAAAGTGAAATCCAAGATAATTCAAATTCAGTGAGAGATGTTTATTCATTTGAGTGCAGTTGACTAATTCTTGATTTCTATTGGATTCAATTTTGTTTACTTCAAAATTTCGCAAACTCAAATTAAATTTTAAAATTGGCTTAGAATTTTTAATTTAAACTAATTTATTTAGTTTTTTGTTAATGTAAAATCTGAATTTTGGATTCCCACATCATCTTTAAGAAAAGCCATCTAATTATTTTGCTATCCGTCATGATGATTTGCTGAGCAATAATTTAATTTCAAAGCTACTCACGTATAATTGTATCTTCAATCACTTGATAAATATATATATATATATATATATATATATATATATATATATATATATATATATATATATATATATAATATATAGAGAGGATAGAAAGAGGATGGTATAATTTTATACGAAAGAGACTGGACTTGAAAAGGAGAGGTTTAAACGCAGAAATTGTATATATATATATATATATCGCTCTCATTGTACGAGATGAAATACTGCTTTTAAACACCGTCAGCCTTCATCGCATGTGATATAATTTGACGCTTAAACCTCCTCCTTTTTTTTCTAAGTCCAATTTTTGGTAGATCAGCGTCTCGATGGAGCTACATCAACTACTTTGGCTTACCCGATCACGAGCAATGACGGTGTTTTAAAACAGTAGATCTCGTTAAGTCTCAGGCATAACAGCATTCAAAGAAAAGCATATAGATATACCATATACACATTCACAATCAGCCACAATGATAAACTCTAGCATCTAAACTAAACCCAAAGGAAGGAAGGGAATGCGAAGGTGCCAGAGACCAGATAGAATCCATCTGATGATGGAGTTCTTTTTTGGTTTCTGTCGCTTGTAAAGGAGGAAAGAGGGGCTGTTTAGTTGCGGGATTTGAGCAGGATCTAATCAAAATCCCGCAAAACAGCAATAAAGAAACGATGACTTTAAATCCTACAAAACTTTAAATCTCGTTTCTCCACTTATTTACTTTAAATCACAGAATTCTAAATCTTGTTTCTACTCCGTTTTGCCTTAAATCACAGATCCAAAAAAACGCATTCGCATGCGGATTTACAGAATTTACCCAAACTGAAGCGAGCGAAGGAAGATGAGAGGAAATCGATGGCTGCGGTCTTAAGGAAATCAGGAGGATGGGAGGATAATCGAGAGTGCGGCTCGGTTTGTGCAGATCGGGGGAAATCGGGAGAGAGGAATCGGGCTTGAGATTCCAACAAAAAGGGGAAAGTGAATGTGGAAGACTGGACGGGTAGGGAGACAAAGTATCGGTTGGAGAGGTACCGATGTTACAGAAGGATTGAAGAAGAGAGTGAAGGTCAGTGGAAGAGGAGGAGAATCGAAGCTTACCGCTTAAAGAGATCGGGAGCCAAGATTCTTGCGATTGAGAGAAAACGAGAGCCTATGGGTAGGAACTAAGCGAATGCCGAGAAGGGAGTTGAGCGTTTGGTTTTGAGGGAAGAGTAGAAGGGAACGGTTGCTTGCGGTTGAAGAAGAGAGCGGAATTGGTTGAGGGAAGAGCCGAGCAAAGAGATCGGGAGGGAGACTCTCGCCCGCGTGCAGTTGAAGGAGACGAAGCCGAGTGAACGAAGGATCGAACCGAAGGGCTTTCGGGTGGCGTGTGTGCATGTGAGGTTTTTTTCTCTCGGTTTTTAGGGAGGATGGATCGAGGGCCAACAAGATGCTTCAAGTGATTTAAACTCTTTTGAAGCTTGCTATGTGTAAGGCAATGACTTGCTATGTGCACTAAGTGATGGCACTGCTAACAAGTGTTGAAATCTGACATTGAGTCTTACATTCTTCCAAGTAGAATTTTTAGATTCTAAAACTTGTGCTCTTTTCAAACTTTTATTGTTTTTCTTTCTTTGAAAATCACACATTCTCTGGGTGACCTATAAAATATAATTTTACTCTAGCTCTTTTCACTTGTATAAAACCGTCATCAATTCCTAAAAGAAACTAAAGGTTCCTTATCATATCCCTTAGTTCAAATAAGAGCATGACACTTTTCGTTAGCACTATAGATCAGTTGTAAAACAAATCTCTATAATGTCATAATATTTGCCTCATATTATATCATAGTTCGATCTTCTTGCATCACTCTCATATATTTATTTTTCATTTACCTTCTCACAGAAAGGGGCATAAATTATTCTCTCCACAAAATCTTTCTAATTAACGTACTGTGTAAGTCTTCAAATTTATGTTGATGTTTGCCATCATCTCTTTGCTTCTTCGTCTAATAAGTAGCAGGCAACGCCTTTTTTTGCCAACATAGAATATATCATCTAGTATATTCTCATCATGCAACAACTAATTTTTTGTGTTAAATTGAATTTGTTTGTAAATTTTCATTGAATCAGGTATCGTAGTATAGTGCATGAGAGAGATAGAGAAGGTAAGAAGAGAATAAGAAAGCAACAAAGAATCTTGGACAGAGAACACATTGGATTTGTTCAAAACACATTGGATCCCCTTCTCCATAAAGCATGTAACCTTGGAACCCAATAAAACCACTAGTCCATTAAATCATAAAAATTCAACTTCTTGGAGAATGCACATAGATAGTCACAACTTCATGACTCCTGGGTTTCCCTTTTCATCACTATATAAGCCATTTATTGATCATTTTGGAAAGAAGTTTATTTATTTTCTTTCACTTTGGGTATGAGTATCTTTGAGTACTTTCCACCCAAAAGGATTTCTATTATGAGAGCATATGAATCCTTGAAAAGAACTTAAAAAGAGAAGAAGAAGGTCAACATGACAAAGAACCATTCATGGAGACGCATTATCCCACTATATGATCATAAACATTAGCTCCCATCAATGTTAGTTTAATGTTAACTGATTATTATTTTTTACACTACTGCATGGCTACAACTCTAAATTTCATTAACATAATTTCAAGCATTATCATAATATATCCTTAGTTGAGTCAATAGTTGCTAAATAAATCCATCGATAAAAATTTGTATCGTAGATCAAGTCACTTTCCTAAGGAAATTAATTGAAGCCTATCTATTTACAACTATTAGTTAGATTTCTTCTATCCAACAACATATTTCTATTAAATAGGTTAAATAATTTTATCTTACATCATACTTAGTACTAGAGCAAGTAAATTTCTTTGGGAACTTCTTATTCGGTGTAGTTTTTACAACAGTATATTATATTGTTAGGCTCATTATCATTAACCTCCCATCCCATTGTCAAAACCAAGTAAAAAACATTAAATCACTGCTTCAATAGATCATTACACACATAGGTGCTTTCAATTTTATCATATTTGTATATCATTTAAAAGAAAACATATGCTTGCATTAAATTTCTACATCTTTTGTGACAATTCTTTATATTTTGGAAACATCTTTGATATTTTTATCCGCTTTCATACATATAAGTAATAAATGTAGATAAACTTGACAAGTTATATAACTTTTAATTTATCAAGTGTTCTGATTCTAACATCTAGACCTTCAAAAACACTAAAGCACTCATAAAAATTCTCTCTCTATATATATAAGATCTAACCCTCTTATTCTATCAAACCTCTCAAGAGTTTAGGGCTATGTCTGAAAATATATGAAACATAAATTTAATCTTACACTTGAAACATCCAACTTGGTGATGGTCACCCTAATGGCCTAACCCTCCATCTGTCAAGCCTTATAATCATCTTGTTGATTCATTCTCAAAAGACGATCATCATAATTATCACAAGATAGATGAAAGATGACAACCACCTTGTCACATAGGTTAATTATTAGAAGAAGAAAAAATTGTTGGTGGAATTCCATGATATCTAACAAGCATTATCATTACCATTATGAGACATCAATTATAGCATGTAATTACTACTATGTCACCTCAAAAAATCAAGATTATGGCAAGGACATTACTCAAATGAGATTGAATGACCAAAGGCTGAAAAGAAACACCATGAACAACTCAACTTAGCTTGAATAATACTCATTCAAATTTGTTTAAATTAATAAATAAACAAACTTGAACGGTTTTTGAAAACTCAATGATTAAATGAACTAAATTTGAGTATGACCCATCTCAAACTCATTTGTTATTCAATAAATAACTTGTTCAATGCTCGATATTAAACTTGATGATTCTCATATATTATTTAATGAAAATGTGATTAAACATAACATATTTAATTATAGATTTAATAATAATATGATATAATTTAATATCAATAGTATTATTTTATTAATATTTATTCATTAATAAATTTATTAAATAACTCATCATTTTTTTAATATTAGTTTAGTTCTATAAATTTATTTTTATAACTTAATATAAAAAGCAAAGTATTCATTTAAATTTTTAGCTTGTTGAAGTACTCATTCATTTAAAATAAACAAGCTAAGTATGATCATTGAAAATTTTAAACAAGCTAAGCATCAGCTTATATGAGAAAGTTCGACTCAAGCTAAACATGAACTTATATTCCAAGTCAACTCCAATCTATGGTGATTTAGCTCAATTACAGCCTTACCACCATGATATGATTCAATTCTTAACCTCATTCAAAAAAGATGTCAACACACCACTCACTCTTCCCTGTAGTGGCAATAACATCTCTCAACTCTTCTTCAAAAAGTTGCTTTCTTATGCAAACTCTTCTAACTCTCAAATCTTGGCACACAATGCCTAGATCTTGAGTTATTGAGAGTGATTTTGCACATTCGTATATCTATTTATTTTTGCACATTCTTATATCTATTTATGTTAGCTTTAGCCTAGGGTGCAAATGATTTAATCCAATGCATAAGCCGCCTTTTCTCCGATATATGGCTCGTCCAAGCTCGATGATCTACCAAGCCTAGCTTGAGACAACCCAAACTTAACTGATTAACTCACAAGCTAGCTCATTTAAAAAAATTAATATAAAAGAAACTAAAAATATATTAGAATTCAAAAATATAAGTATAAAATTGTTAAAAATAATTTAAAATTATATCTTATTTTCTTATATAAAATATTTCTTATTATTTTTCTTTTAATTTCTCATTCTTTTTATTATTTTATTACAATAATTACTAGAATTAGATTTTTTTATCTTTTCTATACTAAATGAGCTAACTTGTGCACCGACTCGAATTCACAAAATAAAGCTCTAACTCAATTAATTAATCAAGCTCAATTTCAAGCCTGAGGTAAGTTAAACTCAATTCAACTCATTTACTCATTTCAACCTCTTCACTGACAACATTTGCACATTGACCTTATCTACAACTCTACAACTCTAGCCACACGCTCTATCTTAAACACTATAAGCACTCATAATGCTTGTTATCTTCCTTTGTTGAGATATTTGATTGTTATTCACTCTCGCATCCTTAACAAAAAAATCATGTTCTCACATTTCTTATTTCTTTGATCATCAATTTGGTATGAAGTCTATTTATTTCTTTGTTCATCCTCTATTGAAGGACATGTTCTTTTGTTCATCCTCAATTTGAAAATCTATTTATCCTCTATTTAAATCTTTCATAATTGCTCCACTAGCATTTGTAGACATGCATCAGCCTTCGCAAGATCTCCACCAGCATTCATTAATATCCATTGGCATTCATAGATCACCTTTGACATTGGTAGACATCCACCCATTGCAGATCTCCAGCAGTCAACACAAAGCTTAAACAACCTCCAAGAGATCTTCATGGCATTCACAAATCTCCTCCAACATTCAAGACTTGATCTTCATAGACCCTTCAGTCACAAAATGCCCACTAGCCTTTGTGAATTTCCATTGGACTCAGATTGCCACAAAGCTTTATAAGTCTCCATTTTCCTTCACAACAACATCTTTGTTCAATCCTAATTATTATTGCTTTGCACATGTTCCTCTAGCTTCCGCCAAAGATGCCTCTCTCTTGCCTAATATTGTCTTAAGTTGAAGTAGTAGTGACCATTCAATTGCTAACAAACTCAAAGCTTATAGATATATACATATGTATGTATATTTATATACATATATAAGTATATATATACATATACATATGCATACATACATACATACATACATACATGAATTTAAAAAGGAACTCTCTACATGCAAAATAAATATAATAATATGATGAATTTAATATATATATATATATATATATATATATATATATATATATATATATATATATATATATATATATATATATATATATATATATATATATATATATATATATATATATATATATATATATATATTGTCATTAGTGTATAATAACAAAAACAAAAGAAAAATGAGTGACAAGCCCTCACTGTTCTCCTCACGCTGCACTGATCCAAGAGGAAACTACTCACCCCGCCCCTTGATGCCGAAGCCAACCAAGAATGTCAATAAATCATCTCTTGAGACTACAAGAGAGTACATATGCAAAATCTTCAAATCAACCAAATGCCACCAAATTGCTTCCATTGGAATGTAAATGAATATAATCTGAATAACCAGGCCAAAGAAATTGGAAAAAATGTCCACAAAATTATTTGTACTCTCAAGAGAGTACAGAGCGTATAGATGCAAAATAACACCACTAAACCAACCAAACAGCCACCAAATTGCTTCCATTGGAATGTAATTAACATAATCTGAACAACCAGGCCAAAGAAACTGGAAAAAAAATATTAAAATCTCAGTTTCTCTTGAGAGTACAAGAGAGAATATGAAAATAAACCAACCAAACAGCCACCAAATTGCTTCCACTAGAATGTATTGAACATAATCTGAACAACTAGGCCAAAGAAACTGGAAAAAATATCCACAAAACTATCTGTACTCTCAAGAGAGTACAGAGAGTACAGATGCAAAATAACACTACTAAACCAACCAAACATCCCACCAAATTGCTTCCAATGTAATGTAATGAACATAATCTGAACAACCAGGCCAAAGAAACTGAAAAAAATATCCACAAAATTATCTACACTCTCAAGAGAGTATAGAGAGTACAGATGCAAAAATAACACTACTAAACCAACCAAACAGCCACCAAATTACTTCCACTAGAATATAATAAACATAATCTGAACAACTAGGCCAAATAAACTGAAAAAAATATTCACAAAATCATCTGTCCTCTTTTGAGACTACAAGAGAGTACAGATGCAAAATCTCTAAAACCAACCAAAACCACCAAATTACTTCCAAATGTAATGAACATAATCAACAACTAAAAAAATTGGAAAAAATGTCCACAAAATTATCTGTACTCTCAAGAGAGTACAGAGAGTATAGATACAAAATAACACTACTAAACCAACCAAACAATCACTAAATTGCTTCCATTGGAATGTAATTAACATAATCTGAACAACCAGGCCAAAGAAATCAAAAAAATGTCATAATCATCTCAGACTCTGAGAGTACAAGAGAGTACAGATGAAAAAAACTCCCAAAAACCAACCAAACAGCCACCAAATTGCTTCCACTGAAATGTAATGAACATAATCTGAACAACTAGGCCAAATAAAGTGTAAAAAATGTTCACAAAACTATCTGTACTCTCAAGAGAGTACAGAGAGTACAGATGCAAAATAACACTACTAAACCAACCAAACATCCCACCAAATTGCTTCCAATATAATGTAATGAACATAATCGAACAACTGTGTCAAAGAAACCGGAAAAATATCCATTAAATTATCGACTCTCAAGAGAGTGAGAGTACATGCAAAAAAAATCATTAAACCAACCAAAATACCACCAAATTGTTTCTACTAGAATGTAATGAACATAATCAAACAACCGCCAAAGAAATCAAAAAATGTCCAAATCATCTCAGATTCTCAAGAGAGTACAAGAGTATGATACAAAATAAAACTACTAAACCAACCAAACAAACACCAAATTGCTTCCATGGAATGTAATGAACATAATCAACAACAGCCAAAGAAAGTGGAAAAATGTCCATTAAAATCATCTCAGATTTCTCAAGAGTACAGAGTACTGATGCAAAATAACACTACTACACCAACCAAACACACCAAATTACTTCCACCTGGAATATAATGAACATAATCAACAACCGCCAAAGAAACCGGAAAAAATATTCATTAAAATCATCTCTGACTCTTGACATAGAGAGTACATATGCAAAAATCTCCGAACCAACCAAACACCACCAAATTGCTTCCATTGGAATGTAATGAATATGATCTAATCAAATTGGAAAAATATCCATTAAATCATCAGACTCTCAAGAGAGAGAGCAGATACAAAATAACACTAAAAAAAAAACCAACCAAACCTCCAAATTATTCCTCGATGGATTGAAATGAACATATTTCCCCAAAGCACCAAAAGAAATAGAAAAATGAAATGCTCAGACTCAAGAGAGTACAGAGTACTGATGTAAAATAATACTACTAAACCAACCAAGACCACCAAATTGCTTCCAGGAATGTAATGAACATAATCAACAACCAAGCCAAAGAAACTAAAAAAAATATCCACAAAAGTATATGTACTCAAGAGAGTATAGAGTATAGATGCAAAATAATACTAAAAAACCAATCAAACAGCCTCTAAATTATTCATGATGGATTGCAATGAACAAATTCCCAAACAAAGCCAAAGAAACAGAAATGAAATGACTATGAGTATAGAGTCCAGATGCAAATCCACAAAATTTTAATTCCATCATGAACATACTATCATCCCTAATCGTGCCAATGAATTCATCTTGAAATATGACCAAACATCCTACCATGTGATATACTAAACATTTCACAAGGTTACTCACCAAAAATTTGAAAATAACGGCATTCATCTTGATAAGATGAGATTACATACAAAATATCTCCAAAACTACTAAAATACATCCCGCTCATTTAAAGAACTCAAATGTTCTAAAATGTTCACATACCTGGATGGTGAGAAGAATAGAAAATCCTAAATTCATTAAAAAACACAAATAACCTCATACGCTACAATACCTCAATGGAAGTTATTCGCAAGACTCGCTCAAATCATCGCACGAACATTCCGATCGAGAACGAGTCGAGTGGAGAAAGCCCTAAACTGTCATATGCGGGAGGAATGTCGAACGACGCCCGTCTCGTTTTTCTTTTCCCGCTATTTGAACAAGTGGGCCGGGTCGGGCCGATAAACGCATGGTCGCCACCCAGTCGTTAAGCGCTAAAACAAGAAAAAAATCACTGGACACACGTCGGGTCAGGATTGGAGTCCGCACGTAAAGCTACGTGCAGACTCCGACGTAATATTTTGTCCTAATTCAGACGCCAAAGTAGGAACATGCGAATAAAGTGGTTTAACCAACCGAATTCCTGTGCATTACTTAACTCATTCTATTAAGATAGCCGTAATACTTGGGGAGAGGTCCAAGAAGAAGATCGCCGAAGCTGGAGGCCGGCAGAAAATAGATACACAAGAATCAAATATTTTAAAAAAATTGAATTGTTGCTAGAATCTCACGTAATAATCGCGACATCGATTTTCGAATACTACATATTCAATAGTAAGACACTACGCCTCAAACGCCTATAAATACACATAAAGTCACCGGATGCTCACAACGCTAACCCCAAACCGCTCTCCATACGAAGGAGAAGAAGAACCTTCAATCACTCTCATTCCTTCCTAGCTCTCATGGACAAGAAGAAAGGTGTCCTCCACCCCGCCAAAAGTTCCGTATGTGAGAAGCAAAGCTATAGAAGAACCAAAACCTCAATACATAACCCCTGAATAAAGTGGTGGAGAACCGACAAGAAATTCAGCATCTCCAACACTAGCTCGCCGTTGCCACAAAACGGCTTGATTCGGCTACCGACAAACTCAATGCGATCAACTCCTAGAGAGAGTGGTGGCAAAATCAAAATTATTGAAATAAATTAATTTATAAGTTTAAAATCTTAAATTAACATAGATAAAGATTAAATAAATAAATTGTCACTAAGAACAACTTTAAAGTTAAATTTTTATTTTTTTTTTTATAATCAAGCTAATACCATCTTGAATTATGGATGATGCTTGTTCACTATATTACAAACATCAATCAAATATTCTATGCCAAAGCTAATTGCAATATCCTCTTTGTTATGTATAAAACTAATTGCTTGTCCATCTTGTCTTGCAATCTTATCTTAGCAATATTTTTATTGTTAAAAATGCATGTTTAATTGTTTGTAGCCAATATTCATAAAGTTAACCCCAATTAAATCAATTGATCAAAAAGATGTGCATAAATGATTTTCTCAATTTTTAAATATTTGATGTAAATAAAAATTGTGGCAAGGTTTAAAAAAAAAATTGAATTTGGTGAACTTCAATTTATAAATATACTTCAAATGAATTTTATGAATAATTTTCAATAATTTTGAATGATTGGTGCCCATCTAAAATATTCAAGAGTGAATTAAGAATTGATAGCTTCCAACATGTTCATTTCTTGTAATTATGAACCTAAGGTGGTCATAAAAATATCAATTTTATAAAAATATTCTATTATATTAGTACATTTATATGATAAGAGCATCCCCAACCTCTAACATAGGGAGCATATATATATATATATATATATACAGTATGTATATATAGCTTTTCACCAAATAATTCCATCATTTAAAGAAAAAAAAAATC
Source organism: Cymbidium sinense (assembly GCA_021442155.1). Lineage (NCBI taxonomy): Eukaryota > Viridiplantae > Streptophyta > Magnoliopsida > Asparagales > Orchidaceae > Cymbidium > Cymbidium sinense. The sequence goes on from CM038222.1 coordinate 151,893,569, forward strand.
TCATCCTCTATCTCTAAATTTTTGAAATAGTTTGATTATTGATATGATATATATTGCATTAAAGATGTTTGATCATTATTGATTTCTATATAAATGCTTGATAAAGATAATTTGTAATGTTTAAAATATCAATCATAAAATTCAGAGCCAAAATAAAGTTAAATGAGATTATTACATCATAACTTATATTCTTTACTTCTTCGAGTCAATGACTCTCCTTATTTGATAATATTTTTGAAAAGTAACTTAAAAGACATCATTTATGCAAACAAAATTATTTGAGAAGATTTATTTGAGAAATCTTGAAGTGCAGTTTGTTTGCAAGATTTAAAAGAGATTTAGGGTGTGTGAAGGTGGTGATGAAAACGGTATACGCTATTATGCCATTCAAAAGTTATTTACATTTTGATTATATTTTGAGAAATCTATAAAAAATTATATTTTTTATCCTCGATTTGACTATCTCATGATAGAGGCCAAAAGTTATAATTTGATTTCTATAAAATTAAGTAAATTTGATGTCATTCTGTAATAACTTTATCATTACCTTATCATACAATTAAACCTATCCGAAACAAACACATAATCATTACTCAAGATCATGCACTTGTAAAATTAATAAGTGATAAAACTAGTTTAAAGAAATAAAATAGTTATTTAATTTGGATCTAAAATTTATAAATACAATATTGGGATTATAATATATATAGATTTTTTTTTGGGTGCAAGTGAATCTTATATTAGTGCTAAATACCTAAATGTCGGAATGATCAAATCCTATAATCCCAATTTTTTTTTTCATTTGTATTAAGATTTGATTGGATTTCTGAATTTCGGAAGAGTTGCTTGAAATTTTATTATTACTTAATATTTAATCTAAGTTAATGTCAAACAATTTATGAGAAGAAGTTTTCGATAGTTTAGTGGCCTAAGCATTTTGAGAGCTTTTTAAAATTATTATTAATGTTATTGATTTAAATTAAGTAAGAAAACTATATTATTTACTTATGTTTAATATATGATAAATAGATTATTATTAATAAAAAATATATAATTAATAATTAGTCTTAAAAGATGATTGATTTTAAATTATGATTATGTTTAAGTGTAGCTTTAACAGAGTGTGCCTGAAGAAAATACATAAAATAAATGAAAATTCAGGAAAGGTAAACGCGTGGATCTGTTGAGGCGGCCGAAATGCTCGGGGAAGCCGAAGATGCCGCAGAGGAAGCGAGAGGCCGTTGTTGTTAATCAAAAGAAATAATAATAATTAGAACTTCTATCTTGATCGGTTAGACCCCGCCGAAATGCTTGAGGAAGCCGAAGATGCCCGAAAGGAAGCGGGAGGCCGTTGCAGTTGATAATTAGAACTCTTATAGTGTACTTCAAATCAAATTTTTTTTTTTTTTTTTTTAAAGGAGCCTAAACCGTCGTCTCAGGATTAGAACTGATTCAGCGGCGAGCCCTCCCCGAAACTATCTATAAATAAAGGGCACGGCATTCGATCTTGCTACATTCTAAATTACTCAACCCACCTGTTCGCTTCCTTGTGGAGAAGAAGAAGAAGGAGAAGAAGCCTTTCAAACACTCATCCAGTTCTCTCCAAATGGGCAAGAAGCATACCTCCGCCATAGTCTGTGCTGCCGGAAGTTCCAGAAGCAAAGAAATTCAGAACCTCAAAACTCTCAATGAGCAACTTCAGAGGGAAGTGGGAAAGAGCCGGAAACAGATCGAGCAGCTCCGCTTTGAGCTGCTGAAACCCAAAAAATAACAAACTCCTAAAAGAAGTAAAAGAGCACCGGAAACAGATCGAACAACTAGACCTTGAGTTGGCTTCACAGACCGCCGAGCAAGATTTTCTTGGGATATGGAGCGCAATGTTATCAGACTCATCTCCTCCGCCCTCACTGAAGTCACCACGCGCGAGAACACGGAGATGGCTGCAGTAATGAAGAAGACTGACTCAGCCACTGCCGAACTGAATGCTGTGGAAATGGCTGATCCTCCATAGAGAGAAGGATAAAATTCAGGAGAAGATGGAGCTCATTGTTGAGGAGAGGGATTCAACGCTTCGATCTTTAGAGCAAAATAGAAGGGTTACAGATCCTCCTGAGCCCGAGCATGGTGGAAGAATGTGGAGGAAATGGATCTACTCTGTTGCAGTTGCTGCGGCTTCATTCATTGTAGCCACTGCTACAGTGATCTTCTTCTGTTCCAAGAAATCTACTCTTAAATCTTAGTTCTAGAATTTAGATTAATCTGTAGCTTTATTTAATTTTTTTGATGTATTACTATTATTAGTTAGCAATTATAAATATTATTGTTCTCGTCCTTTAATAGAAAGTGATTCTTGATTCTTTAAAATTGAGCTTTTACAGTGATATTTCATTAATCTGATTTAAAATTCAGGAAATAACAAATATTCAATCTCTGTTGAAATAAATAAAATTTTGCAGATAGTTTTAAATGTGATTTCTTTTCATATTTTCTAATAAAATATTTTTTGTTTTTCTGAATTGTAAAAATAATTTAAAACTAAAATCGTTAAGACTACCAAATCAGGATCGAAATTATGATTATATTTATTTTATTTAAAATTTAGTCTTACAAAAATAGTGATTCATTAATTACTTTGATACCATAAATGAAGGTAAAGATATTATTGTAATATTTTATCAATTTTTTTGTCAATATTTATATTATATAGTAATACAATGAAATTTAGGGAGCAGAACTTAATCTTACAATATTTTATTTTCAAAAACCCTCCCATCTTTATAAGTTGTAAATAAATAAAAATTTCTACTATTTTTTAGACTTTTGCATTGAGTTTTCTTAATACAAATTTTGAGGTTGATAAATATTTTATCAAGAAAAAAAATTTGTTTAAATTGCATTAGAATTAATAATTTTTGCAAATGATTCTTAAATGCAACATGAAAGAGAGCTTGAAGTTGCTATAATCTCAAAGCCCTATCCAGGAATTTATCATTTAAATAAATATTTTTATATAATTTAATTTTCAAATTTAAGAATATGCATAAAATAAATTGTGCAAATAAATTCTAATGTGATTAGATGAAACCTAATCAAATTGCATATCATATTGCAAATAGTTAGATTATAATTAAACAAGATGTTGTGGGCATTCTAAATATAACAATAAAAAACAATACATTTGATTCTCTCCAATCAAAATTTAAAATTTTAAAACATCAATATATAATTTGTTCCACACTGTTGCAATACATCGAGCATATAATCTCTTTAAAAGTTTATTTAAAGAATATTCAAAATCTCTCAAGATTTTAATAAATATAAATGGAAACACGCCTCAATAATCGAATTAATGTAGCAATAATGTAGTTTAATTAAAACTAACGAATATTTTACATAAATAAAACCAAAATAATTATAAATGAAATAACTTGAAGAAAAGACATTTTGTGATTTTGTTGAAAAGCGGTGAGAAAAATTTTTAAGAACAATTAATCAAGCCATGCTAATTATGTTAATCGATAGATTTGTAATATATATCAAATTAAATTTAATTAATGAAATTTACTAATATCGTATAAGAAAATTTTTCAAGCGTGAAATAGAATATGTGCAGAATTATCATTGCATTTCGTCTACAATATCGAGAGGGTGGTGGAGGGCATTACAATGGGGATGGCAACGACCAATGGCTAAGGGTGGTGTGTGTCTTTTATATATAATTCAACATTCAAGAAATCATTCAAAGTGCGTATCTAATATGGATTATTATATCATTATTTCATTCTCAAAAAACCATCAAATTAATCAAAAGATTATAATATCATTCATGATAGATGGCGAAATCAATGGAATACTGAAACAAATTTATTCATATATAATCAATATCTATCTCTTGATTTCCTTTTTTTAGTTTGAACAAGGGAAAAAGAAAACTAAAAAAAAAAAATCTAAGTAACTCCCTCAAAACGGCACAATCTTAAACACAAGTATAGGTCTTCTCAAACCATACAAGCATCGTGAAACCAATGAACGCAATGCAAACCACCTCTTCCCCCTCCTTGAACTCATCAAAACAGATAACACAAAATTTATTCTCCTTCTCCGCCATCGCCGCGACAATATAAACATTCTTCTAAAAAATCCTTCTCGAAAAGACTTACATCTAATTCCATCAAGCCATAATCTTCCTCCTCTTGTTGGTCGATCTCTACTATGACATCTACTTGCTTTCAACCCTTCAACTCCAACGCAGCCAGTAATAGCATCGAGACCGCCTCTCTTACAATCTGCGGGATCAACCATTGTATCCAATGGCGAGGCTCCTTTCCCTCGATGAAGGCTCGGATAGACGGATCGTGATTCAATGTCTCATTCTACTGTAATGCTCCACCATCTCTGTGACGAGAGAAATGAGAGATACGTTCTACAATATCCCAGACGCTAAAAAATTTTCTTATATATACGAGCATCAGAGATATGCATCAGCATTAATTAAATTTAATTTAAAAACCGCTTCTTTCAACAAAAATCACGGAGCAAACTATGGATGTCACTCTTTCTTTCCTCCAGGAGTTATTTCAGCTGTAAATATAAACGGTCTATTTTGGTTTTATTTATGCATAAAATATTCTAATTCTGGAAACAGTCTATTATGTTTCCCATTTATTTATTATGCAAAAATCTTGAGAGGAATCGGGCTTGAGATTCCAACAAAAAAAAGTGAATGTGGAAGACTGGACGGGTAGGGAGACAAAGTATCGGTTGGAGAGGTACCAATGTTACAGAAGGATTCAAGAAGAGAGTGAAGGTCAGGAAGAGGAGGAGAATCGAAGCTTACCGCTTGAAGAGATCGGGAGCCAAGATTCTTGCGATTGAGAGAAAACGAGAGCCTATGGGTAGGAACTGAGCGAATGCCGAGAAGGGAGTTGAGCGTTCGGTTTTGAGGGAAGAGTAGAAGGGAACGGTTGCTTGCGGTTGAGGAAGAGGCGGGATCGGTTGAGGGAAGAGCCGAGCGAAGAGATCGGGAGGGAGACTCTCGCCCGCGTGCAGTTGAAGGAGGCGAAGCCGAGTGAACGAAGGGATCGAACGGGGCGAAGGGCTTCCGGGTGGAGCGTGTGTGCGTGTGAGGTTTTTTTTTTCTCTGTTTTTAGGGAGGATGGACCGAGGGTCAACAAGGTAAGGCAATAACTTGCTATGTGGACTAGATGATGACTCTACTAACAAGTGTTGGAATCTGACATTGAGTCTTGCATTCTTGAAAGTAAAATTTTAGTCTAATTTAAAATTCAGAAAAGATAATAACAAATATTCAATCTCTGTTGAATAAATAAAATTTTGCAGATAATTTTTTAAATGTGATTTCTTTTTCATATTTTCTAATAAAATATTTTTTTTATTTTGAACCATAAAAAAATAATTTAAAACTAAAATGCATCGTTGAACGACTAATCAAATCACTGATCGAATCGAAATTGCTTATATTTATTTTATTTAAAATTTAGTCTTACAAAATCGAAGAAATCATATATCATCAAAGATAGTTTATTCATAATTACTTTGAAAGATAAAGGGTAAAGAAATTATAATTTTTTATCCTGCTAAAAAAAATAAATTTTTTGTCAATACTTATATATATATAATACAATAAAATTTTAGCGAGAACTTAATCTTATAATATTTTATTTTAAAACCATCCCAACCTTAATGTTTTATGTACCATTATAGTAAATTTCTACTATTTTTCAATACTTTTGACGGAAACCACTGCATTGAGAGATGTTCTTAATGCAAATTTTGAGGTTGATAGAAATATTTTATCAAGAAAAAAAATTTTATTTAAATTGTATTAGAATTAATAATTTTTTTGCAAATGATTCTTAAATGACACATGCAAGGGAGCTTGAAGTTGCTATAATCTCAAAGCCCTTTCCAGGAATTTATCATTTAAATAAATATTTTTATATATTTATCATATCATATTGCAAATAGTTAGATTAGAATTAAAGATGGTGTAATAAATTAAGGCAGGTACTCTACTTTCTCTAATTTTACAAATATATATATATATACATATAGTTAAGAAAGTGAATTTATTAGAAAAATGAAATTTGCATATCTGACTTTTGCAAAGTCGAAGTCAACCAAGTATCAATGATTGAAAACATGAGAACATTAAAAAAAAAAAAATTAACACATGTTTCCATAAATGACTGCTTTGAACTCTCACCAATGCAAGAGTCTAAAAAAAATAATATATAAAAATATAAATTTGTTTTGATTTAAAACATCAAAATTATTGCTTCATGATATGCATATAATTTTGAAACATTACACAATTATTGATCTGCTCATTACATTAAGAGACACAAATATAAATGAATATATATATATATAATAAAAGAAATATTTATTTGATACATCTTCCAACTTATTATTCAAATATTTTAGTAGTGACTTTAAACTGCAAAAAAGTTAAAACAAGAGTGAAAAAAGATCATCATAAATCATTTTGGTGGAGTGATGGCTAAATTTTTAAAACTACTTATCATAAACCATTTTAAATAACTTTTATCTATATAACCTTAACCCTCAACTCTACGAAAATTATATTTACTTGTGATCATCAATGCCTACCTTTGGTAATATAACGCCAAAAAATAATAAATAGAATACAAAGAATAAGTTAGTAAACATCGAACAACTATTGAATCCTCGACTATAAAGATTATTTTGAACTGAAATTTAATTCAAACAAAACAAAAAAAATGAAATTTATATACCTTCATCTTTAGGGATGTTAGGTTGGTTGACCAAGAGCTGTCGAAGAGTTTCTATATCATCAGCACTAACAATAATAAAGCTTTGCATACGTTAATTGATCAAAGAAGTTGACTGCTATAATCAAAAGACAAAGAGTAAAAAAAAAATTATCAGGCACATCTACTTTTTTATGAAAAGATGAATTTGTTGAATATTGCATTTGTGGATAGTAGTTTAAGCCACTCAATGTACCTTATCAAATGTTCTTAAACAATACTATCATTCATTTTCATAGCCTAATAAAAGTGTAAATGGGAATAATGGGTGAGGGTCGCAATTTTTTCATTATTATTAGTAACAAAGATATAGAATTACATGCATATGAAAAAAATCAATTGAAACAAGAACATTCTTGATTACTAAAATTATGAAAACTCATATAAAAGTCATAATCTTCCTCTACATAGCATTTGTTTTATTTCAATAACTCTATCCACATATTGATATAGGGCAACTTCAGATACTATCACCAAAAACTTTAGAGAGAGTCATTAAGTCTAATTATTATATATACAAAGAAGATCAAATAAAATCTATATATATTCTATCCATTTTGAATACTTACTATTTAACTCTCGCATGTATGAGTCATAGAATCCCTATTTAAGTCTTACAATCTATTTGTTGGGTTATCATCACGTATGTGCTAATGTCCTTAGTCATTAGGCCCTATGTATGTAGTGATGAGAACCAAAGCTAAATCACATCCATAACCCCTTTTACCCATTTATGGCCATTAGCCTCCCCACCATTTCAACTACATCACCTTTTGACCTTGAAACCACATCTTCCACAATCTTTTCTCTCTCTCAAAATATATGAACATTCCCCTCTCTCCTCCTTGATTTGTTCAAAACACATTGGATCCCCTTCTCCATAAAGCATGTAACCTTGGAACCCAATAAAACAACTAGTCCATTAAATCATAAAAATTCAACTTTTTGGTGAATGCACATAGATAGTCACAAGTTCATGACTCCTGGGTTTCCCTTTTCGTCACTATATAAGCCATTTATTGATCATTTTGGAAAGAAGTTTATTTATTTTCTTTCACTTTGGGTATGAGTATCTTTGAGTACTTTCCACCCAAAAGGATTTCTATTATGAGAGCATATGAATCCTTGAAAAGAACTTAAAAAGAGAAGAAGAAAGTCAACATGACAAAGAACCATTCATGGAAACGCGCTTATCCCCACTATACGATCATAAACATTAGCCATCAATGTTAGTTTAATGTTAGCGATTATTATTTTTTACACTACCATGGCTAGAACTCTAAATTTCATTAACATAGGCATTATCATAATATATCCTTAGTTGAGTCAATAGTTGCTAAATAAATCCATCGAAAATATTTGTAGAGCTCAAGTCACTTTCCTAAGGAAATTAATTGAAGCCTATCTATTTACAACTATTAGTTAGATTTCTTCTATCCAACAACATATTTCTATTAAATAGGTTAAATAGTTTTATCTTACATCATATTTAGTACTAGAGCAAGTAAATTTCTTTGGGAACTTCTTATTCTGTGTAATTTTACAACAAGATATTATATTATTAGGCTCATTATCATTAACCTCCCATCCCATTGTCAAAACCAAGTAAAATGTCAAATCACGGTTCAATAGATCATTACACATACAATTTTATCATATTTGTATATCATTTAAAAAAAAAACAGATGCTTGCATTAAATTTCTACATCTTTTGTGACAATTCTTTATATTTTGGCAACATCTTTGATATTTTTATCCATTTCATACATATAAGTAGTAAATGTAGATAAACTTGACATGTTATATAACTTTTTAATTTATCAAGTGTCCTGATTCTAACATCTAGACCTTCAAAAACACAAAAGCACTCATAAAAATTCTCTCTATATATATAGGATCTAGCCCTCTTATTCTATCAAACCTCTCAAGAGTTTAGGGCTATGTCTGAAAATATATGAAACATAAATTTAATCTTACACTTGAAACATCCAACTTGGTGATGGTCACCTTAATGGCCTAACCTCCATCTCCTTATAATCTTTGTTGATTCATTCTCTCAAAAGAATCATCATAATTATCACAAGATAGATGAAAGATGACAACCACCTTGTCACATAGAATTATTAGAAGAAAAAAAATGTTGGTGGAATTCCATGATATCTAACAAGTATTATTACCATTATGAGATATCAATTATAGCATAATATGTCACCTCAAAAATCAAGATTATGGCAGGACATTACTCAAATAGATCAATTAATGCCGTAAAGAAACTAACACGCCATGAACAACTCAACTTAGCTTGAATAATACTCATTCAAATTTGTTTAAATTAATAAATAAACAAACTTGAATGGTTTTTAAAAACTCAATGATTAAATGAACTAAATTTGAGTATGACCCATCTCAAACTCATTTGTTATTCAATAAATAATTTGTTCAATGCTCGATATTAAACTTGATGATAGCTCATATATTATTTAATAAAAGTGATTAAACATAACATATTTAATTATAGATTTAATAATAATATGATATAATTTAATATCAATAGTATTATTTTATTAATATTTATTCATTAATAAATTTATTAAATAACTCATCATTTTTTTAATTCTATTAGTTTAGTTATATAAATTTATTTTTTATAACTTAATATAAAAAAGCAAAGTATTCATTTAAATTTTTAGCTTGTTGAAGTACTCGTTCATCTAATATAAACAAGCTACCATCATTGAAAATTTTAAACAAGCTAAGCATCACTTATATGAGAAAGTTCTCAAGCTCCACATGAACTTATATTCCAAGTCAACTCCAATCTATGGTGATTTAGCTCAATTCTGCCTTATCACCATTATATGATTCAATTCTTAACCTCATTCAAAAAAGAGGTTAACACACCACTCACTCTTCCCTGTAGTAGCAACAACATCTCTCAACTCTTCTTCAAAAAGTTGCTTTCTTATGCAAACTCTTCTAACTCTCAAATCTTGGCACACAATGCCTATATCTTGAGTTATTGAGAGTGATTTTTGCACATTCTTATATATTTTTTGCACATTCTTATATCTATTTATGTTAGCTTTAGCCTAGGGTGCAAATGATTTAATCCAATGCATAAGCCTTTTAGCTCACCGATATATATGACTCGTGAGCCAAGCTCGATGATCTACCAAGCTAGCTGAGACAACCCAAACTTAACTCGCTAGCTCATTTAAAAAATTAATATAAAATAAACTAAAAATATATTAGAATTCAAAATATAAGAAAAAAAAATAATTTAAAATTATATCTTATTTTCTTATATAAAATAATTTCTTATTATTTTTCTTCTAATTTCTCATTCTTTTATTATTTTATTACAATAATTACTAGAATTAGATTTTTTTTATCTTTTCTATACTAAATGAGCTAACTTGTAAAATTCACAAAATAAAGTTCTAACTTAACTAAATAATCAAACTCAATTTCAAGCCAGGTAAGTTAAACTCAATTCAACTCATTTACTGCATTTCTAATCTCTTCACACAACATTTGATATTGACCTTATCTACAACTCTACAACTCTAGCCACACGCTCTATCTTAAACACTATAAGCACTCATAACGCTTGTTGTCTTCCTTTGTTGAGATCTTTGATTGTTATTCACACTTGCATCCTTAACAAAAAAATCATGTTCTCACATTTCTTATTTCTTTGATCATCAATTTGGTATGAAGTCTATTTATTTCTTTGTTCATCCTCTAGTGAAGGACATGTTCTTTTGTTCATCCTCAATTTGAAAATCTATTTATCTTCTATTTAAATCTTTCATAATTGCTCCACTAGCATTTGTAGACATACATCAGCCTTCGCAAGATCTCCACCAAAGATTCATTAATATCCATTGGCATTCACAGATCACCTTTGACATTGGTAGACCTCCACCCATCGGATCTCCGAGTCATCACAAAGCTTAAACAACCTCCAAGAGATCTTCATGGCATTCACAAATCTCCTCCAACATTCAAAAGACTTATCTTCATAGACCCCCTTCAGCTGTCACAAATGCCCACCAGCCTTTGTGAATTTCCATTAGACTACGCAGATTGCCACAAAGCTTTATAAGTCTCCATTCGCCTTCACAACATCTTTGTTCAATCCTAATTATTATTGCTTTGCACATGTTCCTCTAGATTCCGCCAAACATGCCTCTCTCCTTGCCTAATATTGTCTTAAGTTGATTGATTAGTGACCATCCGTGCTAACAAACTCAAAGCTTATAGATATATACATATGTATGTATATATATATACATATATAAGTATATATATAGATATACATATATAAGTATATATATACATATACATATGCATACATACATATATATATGCATACATACATACATGAATTTAAAAAGGAACTCTGTACGTGCAAAATAAATATAATAATATGATGAATTTAATATATATATATATATATATATATATATATATATATATATATATTGTCATTAGTGTATAATAACAAAAAGAAAGAAAAATGAGTGACAAGCCCTCACTCTCCTCTCACTGATCCTGGAAACCACTCGCCACGTCCCCTTGAGACCCCAAGCCTTGCTCTCACTGCGTTCTCCTCCTCCCCAACCGCATGGAACATAACAACCTCACCCATTCCCTTTTTTCTCCCACACTCATTCCCCCCTTTAAAACCTAAAACTCTCTTCATTCCATTCGGCTCTTCTCTCATGCTTCCGTCTCCTCAATCAGAGGAACAGTGCACGCTCCTCACACTCTCTGCTCCCCTCTTGATCAACCATAAACCAAAGCCTTTCGCCCCGATTTCTTAGATTCGCCGCCCATTTTCCCTAAAACTATATGCTAACTCCTTGTCGATTCTATCACTACAATCTCTGGCCAGATGTAACTCTCATCAAATGGGTTTTCTCGGTCTCGATTTTCCCATTTCTTTCCTTCCATTCCCTCTCTCAGCTTTATGACTCCAAAGAAACCAAGCCTCCAACCTCTCCGATATGTTCCTTCTTATAGCTTCCATCGCATGCCTCTCCCCTTGCGATATTGTCTTAAGTTGATTGAGATTAGTGACCATTGAGGTGCTAACAAACTCAAAGCTTACATATATATATATATATAATATGTATTTGTAATAAAGATTTTTTTTTATTATTTTCTTGCTATTTTCCTTCGTCTATATATAGGCACATAAATGTCTGGAATTCAAAAGAATTTAATAAAATGATCAAATACTCCTATCATCTCTCTTTCTAATATAAAACATACTTTGTTTTCTTCACTTAAAATCAAGTGACAATCAATCTTCAATGATCTTCATGTATCAATGTCGTATTGACATATTCAACAAAATTATAACGAACTAAAAAAAGTTCATTGAAGAATAAGAAGTACATGTCTAATGACTGCATTTGAAGTACTTCAACATCAATGAAGAAAGAATTGACGATTTAAGAAGAAACCTGACAAATATCAGAGAAATTGCTCATTAGTGCAAGGTGCAAAAGAAATTGACCATAAGCATTGCAAAAAAATTATAGAATAAGAAGTTGATAGGGATCCTAAAATTTTATTCTGCTCTAGCATACAATACGCTTCAACAAATCTATCAAAAAAACTGATGCGTGATAAGGATGCAACATGACGACAAATTATAAAAGATGTTTAGCTTTACTCGAGGTTTCAACTTTAAGAACATTTTATCCAATGGAAGTTCATTGGTCTTTTGAAAATCTTTGAATTAATTTAATATCGACATCAATAACTTACCCCTATCAAATAGTTATATCTTGCTTGAATAATTTCAGGTCAAATAAAATTGCACATTGATCGTTTGAGGAGCAATTTTTGTTACTACTCGACTTTTCTCGCTGCTCATCCTATTTGTTCAACAATTTCTGCATGTTTGATTTATGATTTGCTAATATTATGATGGATTGACATGGTGGGGCCAAATTAGCGAGTTTGCTCACAAAAGTCATATTGACGTAGGTAAAAAATATTAAAAGTTTTCATCACACCCAAAATTAATATTACAACATGAATTACACATGCCCAACTGCCAAGACTGGACTCTTTGGTGGCTTGCTTTCCTAACCATCTTGTTGCAGATCCATTCAGACTTGCATACCAGATGCTGACACTCAATGCTAGAGATGGCTACTTGGAAGAGGATGACTCTTAAAGGGACTTACCGTGAGATTCTTGCTACTTATTATGATGCTAATGCAGCAGAGCATCCATGACAAATCGTCAAGATCTCGGCAATTAGCATAAAAATGCCATTTTGAGCTAAAAGTTATGAGTTATTTACGGTAGTTAAAACATGGAGTGTCGAGTGTTCTTCATCGATATGATGGAGAAAGATGAGTAAATCCTCTTCTTTGATTATAGATATTTATTAACCGAATTTGCTTGATGTATAAAAAAGTAAACTTAATATGAAAGTAGGTAAAGCGATAAGATCTATATTTGTAAATTATTTACTAAATACATCCATAGATGTCAGAATTGCGGTTGGCTAGGATGCATACTCCCTCATCAAGTAGACCAACAAGACAAAAAAAAATGAATAGTGGAGAACATGAAAAACTATATAATAAAAAAAAGAAACATAAATACTTAAGTATAAGAAAGTAAACAAAACTAGAGAATATGAAGACATCGATCTTAGAAGTTCAATCTTTAAATAAATGGATAAACTCATTCTTACTCTGATCTATGCATCTTATGGAAAGTATTAAGGCCGTCTAGACATTGTTGAAGACTTGGTTGTATACCAACATGAAGTTGCATCGATATGGAGTTGATCCCCTTAGTAGTTGGTCAGCATCTCTTACAATTTTATTGAATGACAAAACAATCTGATGAAACTCCTTCCTACAATTCAAATAGAACACCAAAAATAAAGGTTCGTATAGTCAAAGAGAGGTCAAAGTGATACAAAATTGATCTTAGTTTAGTCCCTCAACTATACAAAATCGATTAGTATTTAGCCCTCGTGAGACCATCTTGGATCAATTTTGAATAGTTAGGGACTAAATTAGAGAAAAATGATACTCTGGAACTAAAATTGGTCAAATGCAAATAGTCACGAAATTATTTTGGAATTTAACTCAAATAGAAATATGAATGCGCACTAGGTGCAAATATTTAATAAACAATAGGTATTCAGTTCAAAGCCTTCATGAAAATTATCACATTGTTTCTCTTTTATTTCAAGAGAATACACGTAACAAAAGCTGATGATATAATGAAAAACTCACATTACGTCCATGGATATAAATATCATTTCCAATGTTTCAATCTTTAGCAAGAAAGGTCTCTTTCATACCAAGTAAAACTTCTAGAGCATCATAATTATTATTCTAAGCACGTTGATGAAATAAATACATAATAACCTTTATCAATTACTCCACAATGTTAAAAAAAAGTATGTAATGCAAGAAATTTATTCAATAAAATCATAACAAAGTATAATTTCAGCAATAATTATAACCAACAAAATAAATAGAAAGTAATACGTAATTAAAAAAAAACAAATTTGAAATGAATGTGACAATTTTAGTTGTTAATAGCATAATACTATAATATAGTGTTCAAATAGAAACATGACTTTTATAAATTTACATTGGTATCGATTTGAAAAACATAATATTGAGCAAAAGAAGCTTTTCATAACTTTATTTTTTTTCTTCTAATATTATCAATAGGTTACAATAATCATGTCAAAGAAAGTACAACCAAAAATAAATAAATGACTAAAAGCATACAACTCTAAGCAATTATAAACTTGGTTGTCTCTCACTGCCATGTAGCTTCCTATCTAATAGACAATAAGAGAGTACAAAAAGACATACATTCAAAGAAATTTTTGACAAGCATAAGCTTTTATAAAACTTGCATGCTAAATGTACTTCATTGAATTGATTAAGTTTCACATTGAAGTGCTCAATATCGTCAAAGAAGATTATTTATTTTTCCTTGAAGAAAACATCCCATTTTAACCATTATAGAGTAATAGAAGCTGGTTAAGTAAAAGGAAAATGAAATAAATATGAACATGTAGTATGGCAATCTTGTCTGCATAGTGAATCAAACAAATGTCCCGATATTAGTGTGATATGGTTGGTATGAAGAAACTTTAATGGTGATGCATAAATAGTGATGAGAGAATTTGGAGCTCAAAATGAAAGAATTAATATAATATGATGAGACAAAAATATAAAAATAATATAAAACATCTAAAGTACTACCCTAGTAATAATGGAAGAGGCATTCCCAAATAGTAAAAGCAATTGAGATTGAAGTTCATCCCACTGAACCATTGCACCTTCAACCCTTACATATTTTTGTTGAAGCTTCTTCAATAACACCGTCATCTTCAAATCCACAAATGAAACAATGGCAGAAGTGAAATACAGGGATCAACAAGCTTCAAGAAGAACAATAAAGAAGTTTGTAAGTTCCACATATATCATCATTAGCCTTATCCCAACATGTTTCCTACAAACAATATGTACAAAAAAATTAGAAAAAATTTAAACAACTAAAAGCTTTTTGGTTTATATTTTTTTTAATCAACCTCTAATAATTTTACACAAACAATTTGGTTTACAATAAATTTCAAACACATGCAATATGAGGACATGAATTCTTTGCCCGATATATATAACAACTATATCCTCGCTTTTCCAATCACTAATTGTGTTTTAAGATAGATTGTACAAAGCACCTTCACACTAAATTTAATGGTATAATCAAATTGAAAATCAAGTAGCAAATTTAAACACATCTCAAAATAATGGTGAAGCAGATATCAAACTTGTGACTACAAAGGTCAAAAGAAAAGTTGAAAATGCACTCATAAGATGAATTTATAAACATAAAAAACCTAAAAAAGCAAGCATAAAATTTGTGCAAAAATATTTACACATAAGAGGTTTAATACCAGTGAACTTGAAATTAACAAATAGATAAATATTTATAAGGTCGATCCCCAATAGTTTGGCTAATTGATAATTATGATGATAATCTACATAACATTAAGTTATGTGTTATATGCCTTAATACAACCAAATTATAGTATAAATGGTAAAACTCGCAAGACTGACAATATTAAAATTTTGTCATGAGACAATGAAATAAATCTTAAAACTTGCATAAAAAAATATAATGTTAATTGGAAGCCGCTCGCAATATAAAACCATGACATGCTTTGAAATCAACTCTACTATCGAACAAAACATAAAAATTATTGATACAAAATGGCATAGTTGTCTCATGTTGCCGACACATATAAGAAAGAAAGTGAGAAATTGGTCACTCAACTACTTATGAAAAGTCCTCGACTAAATAAAAATCGACTATTAAAAAGGACCAATTTGGTCCTATCATCGAAAGTAATAATTGTTAAAAGCACGGCATTTTAGAAAATTTTTTTTATTATTATTAATTTTTCTTTCTTGTGTGATACAAATACAAACATATTTAAAAATTGGATCAATATTATGCAAATTTGAGTAAATAAATTTTTTAAGCATAAAATTGATGTATTTATATTATATTAAACATAATTATAATGTTAACTTATTTTGTAATTTTGATATTGCCCACCTTCTCCGCTACATATCTACTCATTTCCATCTAAATCAATATATTACTAAATTGATTTTATTTAGTCAGACTATTTTAGTCCTCCATAAATGGTTAGGAGACAAATTAGATCTTTAACTCTATAAGAAGGTAACAAGACAAGATCGAGCGAGTTAGAAAGCACAACCCACCAATCTATAATATCAAATACAAATCAATCTAAATGTTTTCCAAGCATTAAAATCCATTCTTTTAACTTTCCTTCCATTTGTGTGTGTTATAAGGTTAGAAGGCCAAGATTAAATTAACAATTTTATTTTAAAAGGAATATAAAAGTACATGCCGAAGTTAAACTTTATGGAGACTATTTCATAATCTATCTAACCCTATAGAAAGAAAGAAAATGGTTTAAAGGGGTACACCGATGATAGGAACCCCAGTAGTCTACCGCCAGTCGTCAATTGGCCATTGCAAACGTTGATCACACACAATAATTAGGTTTAGAACCAAAATCATGTCATTTATTTTTTGTTTTTCAAGCATTGCAAATTATAAATTACAAATAAAGAATTCATACAGCTATAGGGATGGTAAAGCAGTTGCAAGAAAAGTGAAGGAATGTGTTTGGTAGCTAGAATTGAACAACATTTAAACTGATTTTAACCAAAATCCAGCTAAACAGCAAAGCAATACTTCAAACCTCATTTTCAATTTCAGATTTCAACCTAGCATGAGAAAGAGACTTAGGACCTTACACATAATCTAGGATTTAAGTCATGCAATACTTCAAACCCCTCTTTCGATTTCAGATTTCAACCTAACATATGAAAGAGGCATGACATATATCATCTCACCCATAAAAAACCAATTTAAGCAAGATAAAAAAAGAAATCCATAGAAAACAGCAAGCAGCATGAGATTTGGGTCATACATCATCCCAAATCCCAAGATTAAAAACCCTAGCATCATTTCAACCAAAGAAAGGAAACATCCACCTCACTTTATTCACAAGAAATGAAGCCATATATATGTAAAAGTAAGCTTAGGGTTGATAGGAAATAACCTGGAGTTTCTGGTTGCAAGGAAGAAGGAAGGAAAGGTGTTTCGGTTTGCTTGGGAAGAGTAGTCGGGTTCGGCTAGAGCTCACGAGAAAGACGGACGGCTTGATGAGGAGCAAGAGAGGGACGGAGACGAGCCTCGATTCTGAGCTTCCTGCGCCGATCGGAATAGATGGGAGAGAAAAAATGAGAGAGAGGAGGAACCGAAGGAAGGGAGCCGCACGAGAGAGGGAAGACCGAGAGAGGGGGGCCGCGGGAGAGGAGGGAGTTCGGGGGAGAATCCTGCCCTAGCCGCCCGAGGCAAAAATTTTAAAATCTTAATTAGCGAAATAAGCATATTTTTTTTTAAATTTAGAAATAGTCACAGTCACCCATTTAATGGGCGATTGACGCTGACTGTACAATCCAGTCAGCACTGGCTAAAATCATTTTTTTTTAAAAAAAGCCCCGAACCGACTCTCGCAGTTCTTTCATTCTCCTAGGTACTCTCACGTGACGCGACCACGCTTTCACTGCCGCCATTACTGTCGGGCCGCTCGATCCCGCCGCCGCCGATCCGTGAATTTTGGCGGAAAAAGGTATTTTCTTTTTTTATTTTTCAAAATGAACGAATGATATGCATTTGTGATATGTATTTTAGTATTTTTAGATATATATATTGGATCTAACTTATTTTGTATCTCGTTAAATTCTATTTGCATTGATTCAGCTTTTAGTTATCACCTTTTGATTATAGAGGATCTTTTCCTTGTCTCGTAATAACCAGAATAGATCTTTGGTTTTTGTTATCTTGCATAGATTTTCGATGAATATGTTGACATAATTAGTAAATGTTATTGAAAATTTATTAAATGTTTTCGAAGAATCACCGACTGTTAAATCCGAAACTTAATCTCTCTATTCTTATTGCTTAGAAATAATTTCTTTGGAGTTAAATATACGACATGATCACTTGTGAATTGGTAATTCAGGGAATAAAGTGAATAGTTATATATTTTATCTCAATTAGTTGGTTGAGATTTAACTTCGTTTGCAGAGAATTTGGGTTTAAATCTTAGAGAATGTGTAGATATGTGAGTTTGATATTAAAATAACTCAAATAATAATAATAATAATAAAATGAATAGCCGTGAATTTTGGAGTTGCATGGAAGCTATGAAGTTGTTTATCCAATGTTTTATTAGCTACTGTATTCGAAAGATAATGGTCTTTTCCCTGCGGAATTTTCTGGGTCTCATTATCCCTTGTCGTCGCGTGGTAGGTATCGTGCTTGTTTGAAAACAATTACAGAAAAAAACCAATTTTGATTCTGGCTTGTCAAGAAGCTATGCAGTGGAAGAGGGAAGCTTCTTAATAATTTTGTGAAAAGATAACACCAACAGAGAGTGAGAAAAGAAGCATCCGCATTTGTCAAAATTCTATTGATGAGTGTTTTTCTTTCAAATTCTTCTAGATAATTAAAAGATAAGGTTTATAATAATGCATGTTTTGAAAAGATAATTGTCATTATAAACATATTTAAAATAGCAATAAATAAAAAATAAGGTTTCTAATAATGCATGTTTAAATAGAAAATGCCTAGAAAGAATCGGATAGAATTAAGCATGATGGTAATTGGCTTTCTAGAAAAATTTATCATAGACAAATCACGTAAACGCCTTTTTGCTCTTCTAATCAATTCAAACTTATCACTCATTTTACGAGAGAATCAAATATCATTTGGGCTCGATGCCATCTAAATTATTTGCATGGCATCATAAATTATATGTCATTTGTATTTTACAAGATAACCATTAATTTAGCTAACTAAAATAGTTCAAAGATTTTCATCTCGTACAAATATTTGATTCAAAATGAGTTCAAGCACGTGATGTCGGTGTTGTATTATAGTGGCGAACTTAGCGTCAGTGATAATTTCTTCCCTACGTATACTGACGGGAAAAATCGTTCTATGTTAATTTCTCGTCGGGCTAATTTTAACAGTATTCAAGATCGAATCATGCGGTCACTAAATGTTGATTCGACCCGGTTCAGGATTAATCTCATATGTAGGTTTCTGCCGTTTCATTGCTACTAGATGATGACGGTCTCGGTCATCAATGCAAAGAACCGCAACCCATTATCGTATATGTTGAAATTGAAATGAACCAAACCGGCTGATACCGGCATGATTATGCCGGATGAATTCCGTGCAATTGAAACTTCTCAACACCACTTACCGCCACAGGGACCACATCATAGGTAATTTGTTTGAACTGCTTGTTTATCTTCAGACTTTCACATTAACCTAAAATACTACATTTATATGAAGGTGAAGATGTACATATCGCACCTCCTATCCTGCTACTATATTGCTTCAACTTCCGTAAAACATGGATGAGTACCATTCAAGAGGTGGCTCCTCCAAAAATTGGGGATGAGGGATACAAAACAATGCCCAACGAACCAGGTATGATGATAGCGAGGGTGAGATAGGTGAAGAAAATTATCCAAATGTCGCAACCCGATATTAAGAGATTACTCTAACAAAACAAATAATCTTTAAGGAACATATGTTTAGTAACAATGAATACGTCCAAGCTTGTCAATCAACTCAACAATGGGATGAAGAACTAAACTTTGATGGTCTCCCATCAATTTCTATTTTCTTAGAAGATAATTTTATTCCAGCAGACCTACTTGAGGGAATGTGTTTCCATGATAAGAGACACCTAAAATTTACAGTGCAGGGTTGGTCAATCACAAATAACGTGGAATATGTCACATGTGATTCTAGTAAGTCGAGGTTCACGACACGTCAGATTGCTAGCAATAATCTAACAGCCATGTTATGGCGTCGATTTCTGCAAGCAAGAGGCTTGGTGGTGCTTGGGTAATTTCAAGTTTGTCGGGCCACACACATGTTCACACTCAATGCGAGCACCTGACATAGTAATGCACCTCCCAATTTATTAGTTACTACATCCACTGTATCGGATGTTAGTTGGACTTGAAACCTGGGAAATCATTGTGAATGGATTCAAAGTTTAATATTAGAGTTTCATATATGAAAGCATGGGATGCACGCAGAAGGCCATAGAAAGTATATTTGAAGGGAAGAGTCATATCATTTCTTTGGATCGTTGTTTTATGTTCGTTATCCCCTGCGACTGTATCAATTTGAATGCATTTTCTGGCTTTTGGTCCATCCATAGTTGGCGCTTCAGACGTGAGTCTTGACAAGATTACTTTTCTACCGGAAAGATATCTTAATCACCGTTGGTATCGATGCTAATAATGGTTTGTTTCCTTTAACATTTGCGATCGTTGAAGCAGAATGCAATGAATCTTGGAACTGGTTTATTAGGACTTTACAAGACTTGGTTCCAATTATATGCACGCGACCTGATTTATGCATTATCTCAGACCGCCATTCAGGATTGGTGCGTGCATGCCGTGAGATTCTGCAATGGGCAAAACATCGACACTGTTTACGCCACCTCAGGGAAAATTTCAAGAAGGCATGCAGAACTATGGGCATTTCTGATACAGAGTTCATGTGTCAGAAAATGTATGTTGCAGGAAATACAACTGACATCCATATTTATATACGTTATATGACGGATATTAAAAATATTAAACCGTAACAGAGTGGCTAGCAGATGTGGCAAAGTGGACAGGCCATGATGAGGTTCCGATGGTACCATGACAACCAACGCCGAGTGTTTCAACAGCAGTTAAGAGTGCACGTGGTTTACCAATTCAGCTTTGATCACTTATTTTCTACAATCGGCGTCTTCAACAAAAGACTTCGAATCGCTTTAATATGAGCAAGGCAAACGATTCACTTCGCTGTGTGAAGGCTCACCGCAAAGAAATGAGCGAAGCAAGATGATGCTCGGATCCCACCTGATAAATGTGACCAATACGGTTTTCACAATGTCATCTATGTCATTCGCGTCGACGGTAAGCTCAAGCTCAGACTGCATATAGACAACCACAACTATGTGATATATCCATGTCCTCATGTTATTTGTGATGGGACATCATCGCATGAACCAATACTACTACGCTTTCTCCTTACTACATGCATGACCGCCAAACATACGAAGCTCAATTCCATGTTATCCCCGATCGTCATGACTGGTTGATGTACTTAGCGGGTCAGCACACACAAGATCTTATATCACTAAATGTTAGAAGGCGGACTGGTAGGCCTAGGACCTGGCGATATACAAATACAATGGACGAGAACATACATCGAACAAATAGAATATGTGGTCTATGCAAAAATCCGGGGCATAACAGGGCTACTTGTCCAGAAAGACGACATTAGTGAAGCATATGTTTTTTTACGCACGCCATCATCGCTCACTCTCTCAGACTGAACTTTGCATTGTACTTTTTTTGCTTTCAAAATATGTATTGTATTAATATGTGGAAATGTTTTCTTAATTTGATCCCGAAGAAGGCTTTTGAAATGCTAGTGTGGTCTGATCAAGTACATTTTCTACTTTGGTATTTATGTTATACACTCATTTCTGCACCTATTCCTTCATCTTCTAACACTTATATATATAATTCATCAGTGACTAGAACACATCATAAAAATTTATATTTTCATGCATAAAAATGATCATGTGTAAATATTAAATTTTAAATATTAGATATGTAAGTTCATAATAATTATATGAAATTTTTTTTTTGATATATATATACCTATAATATAATTTTATTTATGTGATGTTTCATGAACTAAATAGAAAATTTATACATAAAATGTATGTTTTATATTAAAATTAATGTTAATGATGCTTTTTATTTGAATTAATACTATTGGATGCTTTATAACTGAATGTTAAAATTAAATATTTAAAATATAAGTTAATAAAAATTATTTGATATAAATTTTTTTATTTAACTTGAAATATTTGACACAATGACAATATAAATAATAAGGTGCAAACATTTTTCTTTTGCTTTGTTGGAATCAATTTGCTAGCTCATTCATGGATCTCTTTTAGCTCTTCCTTACTAAATTGTTTTGGCATTCTCGCGTATTTGTTTCATTTTGAAAGGGCGCTTATCAATTTAGAAATTATTTATCCCTCCAAATAATATTATAAATTTTTTTTATTTATTTTTTACGCACTTGATTTGATTCATCTAGACTGATTAAGCACTTTTAACATTGTGGGAGCTTCACAACAAAACACTCAAATCAATATATGTTTATGAAAGTGAAGTCAACTGATCAAATGAACTTTTAGTAGCATATTAATTAAAAATAATAATGTTAACTACAGTATAATTATATGGCACATTTATGAGCGATAATTAGTTGTTGATTTTATAAAAAAATTTGCTCAATTTGAAATTTAATTTTACTTATTTTTCCTTCTTAATCCATTATTATGTCGTTATCAGATGTGCATAGAAATGCATTTTTTTTTCTTTTCAAATGACAATAATGGATATATGATTAGAGGGCCTTCTTTAATTATAGTATGTAATTACCTGATACATCTCTCATGCATCGATGTGGAAGATTATTTATTTATATAAATTATATGTTTTTTTATAGCTGAATATTTATCAAAACAATATTCATATCACTACAGTATAAATTTGAATGATGAATTAGTCATAATACTCATTTTCCTTCCATAATCTGTTTCATCTGTCTTCAGATCGCCTTTGGGATGATATTCACGCGTCAAGATTTTTCTACTATCTATCCGTGATTTTGGATTGCCCGATACTTAAAACGCACGCTTTTCTATACTTGGTTTTGAATAATTAGTTATCTTTGTATTGCTTTGCTTTGTTTTTATAATTCAGCATATGTTATGAACTTATGTATTGCTTTGCTTTGATTATTCGTGCATTTTATCAAATTGAATCCATTAACCCGACCGATAAATTTTCGTAATATGACAAAGGATGGAGGAGCAAGGCCGACGTAGACGCACGATGAGCCCCCTGTCGATTATGGTCCCGCACCACCGGAGGTGCATCCGAGCATCGTGGCGCTTTGTGGCAGACATAGAGCTGCACATCCTGATTTGGTATGTTGTTGTACTATTCGTGACATAGCTGCAAAGTATGCTTCTTACATTTTATCTTAATTTCTGATAGTACTTACACTTTGTCTTATGCAGAGTACGATTCTCGAGGCTGCTTCACATTTACTTATGATCTGAATGCCGCAAGGTTCTGGATGGACTACGAGAGGTTGGATTACTGTTTCAGTGCACTCGCACAGATCACTACTTACTCACGGCTTTGGTGGAGCGATGGTCACAGCAGAACATTACATCACATTGGTGAGATGACAAATCACTGCAGGATGTAGCCATGGTGTTGGATTGATGTATAGGTTTGACAAATTGTTGGAGTGGGTGACAATGGCGCATGGCGGATTACGATGAGCCGATTGGGAGACATCCAGCCCGGCGTACTATACCATCATCCCATTCCACATCTCATACTGCCGGGCAAGACGCACGCATGCCATTACGGGCTGGACATTCTTCAAGGATTCATACTTAGATGTCGATGTTGAGTTTTGGATGCATATCGCGTACATACTATTCACTATGGATGCTTCTCATGCCGTACACGGTCGAGGTACATCTCCATTACTTACCATTATTAGAGGATCTGACATTATTTAGCGAGTTCGATTGGATCACCGGTACACTTATATAGATCGAATCAAATGACAAGGACGAACATGGCAAGATTGCCTACCGCGGGTATGGTCACTGAGCATTTACACATTGGTCGACCCATTGCAGTACCCTACCCGTTGAGTTGGAGGGTTTGAGGTTGCATGGAATGAGACTTACCGATGAAACTGCCATGTGAGTAACGGATGAGCTTGACGATTTGCTTCAAAGCTAGGTATCACCATTTTCACTTTTTGGTTATTATTATTATTTTAATTTCATACATGACATAAAAAATTATTATATGACTCGTAGGTGATATGAGAACCTTATGACCAGGAGATCCGCACCAGAGTGGCAGATGTCTATTTGGCTGGACGTGAGATATGGCGGCTCGGGTTCCATTGATCTGTTGGAAGCGCATTGAGTGGTATCTCCCTGATCGCGTTCTCAAAAGCCGCTATCACCTAGAGTTGATGCCGATCCTATAGATCCTTCATTTGGTCTGGATCGATGGAAAGGCCGAAAGTTGATGGTTTGTTTACCACCGCCCTTACATATTACAGGGAGGCCGCACAATGCCATTGTTGCTATGGGTGCGTTACATTTGACCGAATGAGTCGGTATATGAGGTGGTATCGATCTTGGGCCTCTTTATACATGCTCAGGGCTCCTACCATACCGCCGACCACCTACTATCCTCGTGCTCCTAGAGAGAGACTGATGGTTAGTGTTAAAAGAAATTATTGCTATTCATAAATTTATATGCTTAATATACAACATAATTTTTTTTTCTCCACAGAGGGAACATATCTTGGACACACAAGATATATTCTCGGCTTATTTTGGGAGAGATATGGACACTGATTTCGATTCGATCAATACTAAGGAATTATGCAGAAACTTAATAAGGACACATATATATATATAGAGATGCGACGAAGCTAGCTTCCATGGCGTCGTCTTCACCATGCTACAGTGATTCAATGCAAGTCCATCGTCCATGCCGACGGGTCCATACACTTACCCATATAGCACCAGCCATATTCAGAAGGCATGTTCCCCATTTCGGCTGCAGTTTCTTCCATGTATCCTCACTCATTCAGATACATGCCACAGATGCATCCATCCCATAGTACTTTCGCCGTGACCATCACAAGAGATACCGATGTTACACCTCTCGATGACACGGCAGCCATCGACCAGTGGCGATGATGTGCGCATATCAAAGATCACTTGCGCCACCGTCCCCGAATCGATCGACATTACACAAGTGACGCACTTCCACCACGCAGACACCGCCACATTAGATGTACTCTAGCATACTCTGTAGTTGTAGATTATATGTTACCTTGATGTACATTGTTCAAGATCGTTTTATATTTTTAAGTTTCTACCACATTTCTTTATTTAATAAATTTATGGGATCAATAGTATCTTATAGGTGATCATAACCAACATATTATTTTAAAAATAATTGTAATTTTTTTCATTTTTATTTTATATTTAAAAATAATCTAAATATTTAAATATCACTAAGATAACTGACAAGCACATCAAAATTCTCCAATATGCAAACTACTAAGCATTCAAAATTCAATAATTCACTCTATAAAAATGCAAAAAAAAAAATTTTAAAAATAAGCATCCATCACATTTATTTTTCTATTTTTTAATATGATCAAAGTCTACTAATCAAACAAGATAATCGACATCAAAAAAAAAAAAAAAAATACTCCTTATATAAAAAATTAATATAGTCATTATCTTCATATAAAATATACATAATACAAAATTATGTAAAACTTCGGCGAGAGAATCATAAATTATCCTTTAAGTTGAGTTTTCTTTTGTTTTACAAATAGAGCTTATATATAGGGTTCCTTTTGTGCATGCCATATATATATTGAAATTTAAATCATAAATGCAACTAAACTCAGATACATCAAAATTTCTTATGTAAGACGTCACAATTTCAATTCCAGGTCAACATGAAAGTCGTAATTAATTTCTCGATTCAAACGATACAAGTTGCTGAATTCGATAACAAACGAGCGATGTGATCAACCGCATTGTCAAAAATGATAGTCGTGCTAAACGCGAGTCTATTTCTAAATTTTTTTAAAACGCGTTTATTCCGCTAATTAAGGTTTTAATCATGCTTAGTTTAAAAATTTTGTCGCCGCCCGATCGGTTTCGTCTAAGAATTAGGAGGATTAAAGGATTAAGCAGGTCTAATTGTAAATTAATATTATTTTCGCATTAAATTTTATAAATTTATTTCGTCAGATAAATCTTTGCAATATGAGTATTGATTTTAAGTATTTTTGCTGTGTCGGACGCAACAGTGTGATCTATTTCACGATCGGAGGTCGTTTGGACAAATACGGCCGGTGAAATCGCTTAAATTGTAACGTCACACTCAATCGACGACGTCGCACACTTTGCCGAAATGACCGCGAAAGGCATCGTTTGATAGGTTTCGATGTTTCGTCAATAACGGTGGGATCAATTTCGCGAACGGAGGTCGTTCACCGTCATCGAGGCTTCCCGACTTCGATATGCATGTAATTTAATTAAAAATTGAATTTGATTATTTGATCGACTATTAATTGATTTGATATTTTTTTATTTAATTAATTTTAAAATTTTCAACGCTGTACAAGTTTAATTTTCAAATTGAAGCAAGTTTGATTGATTCGATCGTGATTAGGGAGAGTTTTAAATCGATTCATGTGATGTCTCTCTTGTTAATATTTATTTTTTAACTTTTATATTTCATTTGACTTGTGAACCATATGTGAATGTCAACAACAATGCTTGAAAAAGAAAAATAAATGACATGATGATTTCGGTTCTAAACCCAAAAGCGTGATCAAAGAGGTCGCATTAGCACGAATTGACGACTCAAAATGGGAGACTACCGTGGTTCCTCTATCATCCACTTTAAACCATTTTCTTTCTTTCTATAGGGTTAGATTATGAAATAGTCTCCATAAAGTTTAACTTAGCATATACAGTATATTCCTTTTATAATAAAAATTGTTAATTTAATCTTGGTCTTCTAACCTTATAACACACACAAATGAAAGGAAAGTTAAAAGAATGGATTTTAATACTTGGAAAACATTTGAGAGATTGATTTGTATTTGATATTATAGATTGGTTGTTATGTTTCTAACTACCGATCTTGTCTTGTTACCTTCCATATAGAGTTAAATATCAAATTTATCTCTAACCATTTATGGAGCACTAAAATAGTCTAGACTAAATAGAAGGATCAATTCTTTGAAAATGGACCAATTTAGTAATATCATTTGGATTTAGATGAAAATGAGTAGATATGTAACGGAGAAGGTGCAATAACAAAATTATAAAATAAGTAAACATTATAATGATGTTTAATATAATATAAATACATCAATTTTATGCTAAAAAATTTATTTACTCAAAATTTTGCATAATATTGATCCAATTTTTTAAATATGTTTGTATTTGTATCAAGAAATAAAAAAATTAATAATAATAAAAATTCTAAAAATGCCCCAACTTTTAACACCTATAATCATTACTTTCGATGATAGGACCAAATTGGTCCCTTTTCAAATAGTTAATGAATTGACCCTTTTATTTAGTCTAAGACTATTTTGACTTTTCATAAATTGAGAATGTTTAACTCTTCCTTATATGTGACGCGACACATATGAAGACAACTATGTCATATGTATTAACAATTTTTTATGTTTTGTGATAGTAGAGTTTATTTCAAAGCATGTCATGGTTTTATATTGCATGGCTTCCAATTAATATTATATTTTTTGGCATGCAAGTTTTAAGATTTATTTCATTCTCATGACAAAATTTTAATATTACATCGGGCAGATTTTACCATTTATGATCAGAACTTTGTATTAAGGCATATAGCACATAACTTCAAAATGTTATTGATATAGCTCTCAAAATACCACTAGTCAAAGCACAAATCTTGATGTCGAAAGCTATATGATTTTGAGTCAAAACCGATCGAGATCAAGCACTTAAAATATCATTAGAATCTTCGGGACATCAATTAAATCCCAAAACAGCTCTCAAATATGAAGTGTTTATAGTCAAATCGAAGGCTCGACGAAATGGATCTAATGAGCCTAAGATCTTATAATTCGACTTCATTTGGGCATCCAAATGCTCAAAATACATCAAATGATCGAATGAGTCATCTGAGCCGTCGATCGAGGGAGTGGCCTTACATGAATTTACTAGAATACCCTCCTCCCATCTATAAATAGGCCTCACTCCTCACATGGAGGGGGCCTAAGCTAAGCTAAGTGAAGTGAAGCAAGTGAAGAAGAAGGAAGTCAAGCAAGAAGAACAAGAACCCGAAAGCAAGAAGAAGAAGAAGAGTCCAAGCAAGTGAAGAAGAAGGAAGCTAAAGCAAGGAAGAAGGCAAGAAGAGGAAGAGTCCCATCGAGGAAGAAGAGGAAAAGTGAAGTGAGGAGGAAGAGAAAGCTCTAAAGCTTGAAGATCCCCAGCAAGATCGACTACGCGCCGCCATAATTATACCCGCAGATTTCCAAGCTACCCAAAGATCTCCAATATCAGAACTATTATAAACCGATCGTTGTTACAGTTGTCCCTTTCTCAAATAGA
Organism: Cymbidium sinense; assembly: GCA_021442155.1. NCBI lineage: Eukaryota > Viridiplantae > Streptophyta > Magnoliopsida > Asparagales > Orchidaceae > Cymbidium > Cymbidium sinense. The sequence continues at coordinate 151,922,345 of CM038222.1, forward strand.
ATTAGAATCCGTTATCGGGAAGATTTTGTACTAAAAGGATACATAGTGGAATCTTTTGGGCTAGTGGGTTTTTCCCTCTTTCGAGGTTTTCCACGTTAAAATTGAGTGTCTCATGTTCGCTTTTAATTACTGTGTGTGGACTAATCAACAAGGCATAAATTTTACTTACCGCGAATCGGTTTTCCAAAGACGCAGTTGCCGTCAGGAAGTAAAACCCTTCAACCTCAATTTCCGTGAACATCCACGTTATGGCCAATAGGCACAACACTCGTCATAATGGAACCTCCCGCTCCAACTCCCGTCATTCTCAAAACCCATCCCTAAACCAAGGACGCCATGTTGAGGGCGGAACGGGAATCTCTTTGGAAGATCGTGTCCGTCGAATGGAGGAGTCTCAAAATAAGATGATCCAGCTTTTGCAAGGACTACAATAGCCGCTACTACGACAAACATATCTCCCCCAAGATCGGTCATTGCCCGGAGGAGGTCAAAACGCTAATCCTCCCAACACTGGAGTTCCTCCGCATGGAGACCGTAACGCTGATCTCCTTGACACTGCTAGTTCCACTCATCCATCGCGTACCAACCGCTACTAATCCACCGATCGTTGTTGATAGCCACATGCTCATCTCATTAATCCACATCATGATATTCGCGAAGTACGACGCTTAATACAAGATGAATTTCACCTTCAAGATAGAATCATCTTCACCCACACCATGCTATGAGAGTCCTCACCTTTAGAAGCCATTCTTCGACATCCAATTCCGTAGGTTTCAAGCTTCCAGCATTGATTCCTATGATGACCACACCGAACACATCGACCATTACGACTATCATGCATATCCAACGAGCTCGACACCGCTTTGTCTCTTTCCTGTTACCCTCAAAGGGCAAGCTCGACTTGGTCTATTCTCTTCCAAGGGGATCCATCCATACCTTTAACGAACTCGCCGTTCTTTGTGGAACTTCATTGCAAATCGGAGAATCATTAAAGATTCCTCCCATCTTTCCGGTATTCGACAGAACGAGGGTGAATCACTCAAAGAATACTTCCAGAGGTTCTCTTTAGAAGCTCGCCAAATACCTGGGGTAGACCCTGAACTATTAAGAGGAGTTTTCCTTAGAGACTCCGCCTGTTTTTCTATTCCATTAATGACACGGTCCGCCATATGCCGACTTCATCGTTCAGGTAAGCAAAATCTCCCGATGAAGCTATTAATGCTCATCGCAAACAATTTGAACAATATGGGGGAAACGCAAAAAACACCCTGTGAAATGGACCGACAGCCCATCAAAAGAAGCGGTAGTCATGATCTCCCTCCACCACCCCATATATCAACAACGCGTGAACCTCGAAAAAAGACATACACACCAACAACACATCTCGTGTTAACCTCCGATGGCTATTCTAATGAAGAACATATCAAGTCGCATCCATTGAAACCAATTCGAAACCGTGAGCAATATTGTCATTTTCATCAAGCCGTGGACATACGAAGCATGTATACAACTCAAGGAAGAAATCGAGACTCATTCAACAAGGATACCTACGCCATTTTGTGAAGAACCACCTCAAACAAACACACCTGCTTGGGGCAACCGGACAATCATCACAAAACAACCAAATAATCATCAAATAATTGGAGAAATCAAACGCGCAGGAGGATCGATACTACATAATCAAGTTCTCGTATCGCCTCCAAAGAACGAGTTGAAGAAGTCTCGTATTGATCATTCCATCACTTTCAATGACTTACTGAAGGAGTCCATATCCCTCATCAAGATCCACTTGTCATCAGCGCAGGATCGGTGATCCTTGTTATAACGTTAAAAGAATTTTGATCGATAATGGGAGTTCTATCGATGTCTTATTTTACTCAACTTTTCTTAACATGGGCCAGTAAAAGCTCCAACCATCCACTATATGGGTTTGATAATCACCCAAGACGCGTAAGGGACAATTACTCTTCCCGTTACCTGAGAATTCCCCGACAAGTGACTCATTTAATACAATTCATGGTGGTGAAGTCGATTCTCGGATATAACGCATCTTGGAGGCCCCTCCAATCAATTTTCTGCACTTATCACCTCATCAAGATAAAATTTCCTACCCCTGGAGTTGGGGTGGTTTGTGGAAATCAACACAATCATGTTATCTCACAAGCTCAAGCGCCTTCCATCACCTTCAAGATCAAGATCTTAACTTTCGAGATGAAAGAGTACCTCAAAAAGCTTCCCTGTAAGATTTACTCTCAATAGTATTATCGATGACCAACCATTACTAAAGGTAAGTGGGATCTTTACTCTAAGAACAAAGAGAAAAGTATATAAATTTCTTACGCAGAATCAAGACATATTTGCTTGAGTCCAGATATGCCGGTCGACCAACGTAATCACGACTCCCTCAAAATTAATCCAACGCTCAAACCAATCATCCAAAAGAGTTTTGCACCCATCGCTATCAAGAAGTTAACAAGCTCATAGAAGCGGGATTCATACGAGAAGTGCATTACCCCACATGGCTAGCAAATGTTGTCATGGTTAAAAAAAACAAATGGAACATGGAGGATGTGTGTTGATTATACTGATCTTAATAAGGCCTGCCCAAAGGATAGTTTTCCTCTTCCTCGAATCGATCAATTGGTGGACGCTACATCCGGACATCAAATGCTCAGTTTTTTGGATGCTTATTCTGGGTACAATCAAATAAAGATGAACCAAACATATAAAGGTTTATATTGTTACCAAGTCATGCCATTTGATTAAAAAATGCCGGTGCTACCTATCAACGCCTCATGAATAAGGTTTTAAAGACACAGGCCAAATGGAGGTGTATGTGGATGACATGTTAGTGAAAAGCTTAGAAAAGTCACAACATATTTCGGACTTAGAAGCATGCTTTGACCTCCTTCGACGCTATAACATACGACTTAACCCAACCAAGTGTGCTTTTGGGGTTACGTCTGGAAAATTTCTTGGATTTATGGTAACTCACCGTGGGATAGAGGCTAACCAAAAAATCAAAGCTCTCCAAGATATGATTCCTCAAGAATATCAAAGACGCTCAACGTTGAATGAATGGTCGAATTGCTGATTATCCCGCTTCTAGCTGCTCGGGGACAAATACTTGCCATTCTTTAAAATATTGAAGGGAGCTAAAAATAATAATTTTCAATGGACCGATGAATGTCGGATGCTTTTGAAAACTAAAAGAATATCTATCTCTCCTACTATCCAAACCTATTCAAGGAGAAACGCGTTATACTTATATCTTGCGGTTTCTTCCCACGCATAATAAGCTCGCTTTAGTGCGAAGAAGATGGGGCACAACAACCAATTTATTACGTCAGTAAAATTCTCTCTGATATAGAAAGTCGTTATCCATTTGCAGATAAAGTGGCTCGGCTAATTTTCTAAAATTGCCCATACTTTCAAGCTCACACCATAATCGATTTACCATTAAGGGCCATCTTACAAAACCAAGCATCCGGAAGATTGATCAAATGGTCAGAGAACTGGGAGAATTTGATATAAATTTACCTCTACCGCCATAAAGTCTCAAATACTTGCAGACTTTATAGTGGAATGCACCAACCCAACTCTAGAAGAGCTATCTGCTACGTGTCTTTCATCTCCTCGATGGACTCTCTACGTTGATGGAGCTTCAGAAGTACTGGTGCTGGTACGGGAATCCTACTTGTTTCCCCCCAGCAAAATACCCTAGAGTATGGACTTCGCTAAAATTCCCAACCAATAACATGGCAATATGAGGCTCTCATAGGTTGAGACTCATCACAAGCCCAAAACTTAGTAATTCACACCGACTCCCGCCTTGTCGCCTCCCAAGTTGGAGGAGATTTTAATACTCATAATCCTCAACTGCAATATCTCCACTTGGTAAAATCTCTTCTTACTCATTTCAAGACACATCAAATCATCCACATACTACAGAGAAGAATACCGACGCTTCTTGCTAAGCTTGCTACCTCTACCACCGAGATCTATTTAAGAGAAAGCATGTTGAAGAAATACATTTTCCTAGTATCCAAGGGCCATGGATAATTCAAACTATTGAGGAAAAGGAACGTGGATAAACCCGATCCTATCTTTTCTACAAGAAGGGACCCTTCCTCAAGATCCAACTTCGAACTGCCTCAAGACAAGCTTCAAACTTTGCTATTATTGGAGGTGAACTATACAAGCAGCTTTCGTCCATATCTCAAATGCCTTCCACCTTGAAGTCGATTACGCTGCTAAAAGAGGTTCACTCAGAATATGTGGGGAACACCTTGGAGGAAGAGCATTTAAAATCATGAGGCAAGGGTTTTATTGGCCTACAATGAAACAAGACGCCTTGAGTTCACAAAGAAATGCAAGTTGTCAATTGCATTCTAACCTCCCTCACATGCCGCGCAGAACTCTCATCCATTCAAAGCCCATGGCCCTTTGCTCTTGATATCATGGGACCTTTTCCAATAGCATCGGCAACAAAATTTATCATTCTAGCCACTACTTCACAAATGGGTAGAGGCGAACCGCTAAAATCACTGAGGCAAATACCAAACAATTTGTCTAGAAAAATATAATATGTCGATTCGGTCTTCCCGAAAGATCATCACGACAATGGAACTCAATTCTTGGAAAAGTCTTTACATCCTTTTGCAAAGATCTTCACATTCACCGCCGATACAGTAGCACATCCTCAAACTAATGGGCAAACCGGTTACCAATAGGACCATACTCAAAGGACTAAAAACACGCCTTGAGAAGGTGGGGCAATGGGTTGATGAGCTCCCCAATGTTCTTTGGGCCTACCGCACACGCCACGCAATAACCGGTGAGACACAGATAACTTGTGTTTTGGTACGGAATATCATACCGGGTGGATATCGGGTTCCAAGTCCAAGAGTCCGATCATGGTAATGAAGAAAAACTCACACCACCTACTCAAACTGGATATGGCCTACTGACCGCTTATCACCACTAGCTCGCCACTTCAATGTAAGAGTGAAACCTCGCATATCTCGTGGTGACTTGGTCCTCTCTCGGTGCTCGGCAAAGGCCCGCCGCAATAAACTCTCACCTCTCCTGGTGTGGTCATAGCTATGGTCAAGCTGTGAACGCTCAAGCTCAAGGACCCGTAAGGAAAAACTCTACCGAACTTGGAATACTAAGAATCTTCAAAATATTATCGGTAACTCTTAATTGCATAATTATTATGACTTTATCTCGTCGTCATTTCATCCTTGTATAACCCCCACCTACTAGGATTAAAGCTTGTTGTTGCATTGTTGTCATTTTCTCTTAAAGCTGCACCATGTCTTATGATTATATCATTGAACTAGTGAATTCACGCCTTTGTTCTAACAAGATTTGCTTTTTCTTTACTTTTCCTCCCACTTGAGAAATATACAACTCATGTTACATCTCAATTGGGACATGATCAATCCTGGGGACTTGATCGGACCTCTTCCATACGTTAACGCCATCGAGTCACACTGCAAACAACCTCGATAGGTCAAAGCGGCCGACTACCGCTAACCACCTCTCCGCCAACCGTGGTCACGCCCCACATCGCCGGTTATCGGCCAATTATCGCTGCAATCTCCGGCACCATCATCATTCATCTCGCCACTGACCGCCGCCGTTGCCGAAAAACATCCTTGTGGTTCTCTCATATCTTCCATACGCAGCATCGATCAGCAAAGCAGAAAGGTCAAAACGCCCCAGGGACTTCGCGATCTTCCATAAGCACGGTTATCGAGTAAAAGCTCACAAACAACCTGTGAAAGGTCAAACTTTGTACCACTCGCGTTAAAGCAGTCATCGATAACACTCGACAAACAACCTTGATGGGTCATCTCAGCCATTACCATGCCGACTATCGTCGGTCATCGCTGCCACCATCGCCGGTGAATCTTCCGGTTATCACCATTGCCGCCATCTGCTGACATCGACGTTGCCACCGTCGACAACATTACTGCTGGCCACCACTTTGGCCGCTAACCACTATAGCCGGCCACCGCCGCTTACTACTGCCGCCGGCCATCGCTTAACTATCACCGCATCTTCGCCGGTCATCACTATTGTCGCGGTCATCCGCTGACTACTGCCGCCGGCCATCGCCGCTACCATCGCCGGCATCTTTCGCCGTTATCGCCATTGCCGCATCCGGCTGATTATCGACGCCGCCGACGACTACTCGAGATTCAATTCAACTTTCCATACGAACGCCATCGAGTAAAACTCGACTAACAAGGAAAGGTCAAAACGCCTTGGTGGACTTCTCTCTTTCCATACGCAGCATGTCATCGAGCAAAAGCTCGAAACAACCTGTGAAAGGTCAAAACGCCTTGGTGGACTTTCATGATCTTCCATACGGAAATGTCATCGAGCAAAAGCTCGACAAACAAAGAAAACGCCCTTGGACTTCTGCGATCTTTCCATACGGTTAATGTCATCGAGCAAAAGCTCGACAAACAACCCGAGGTCAAACGTCGGATTTCCTGCGATCTCTTCCATATTAACGCCATCGAAAACACCCGACAAACAACCTCGGATAGGTCAAAACTTTGTACCTACTCCACTTAACGCCATCGCAACACTCGACAAACAACCTGATATAAAGTAGATGGTCATTGCCGACTACCGCTGACCACTCGCGCCGACTACCGCCGACCACCCCCCCCGCTAACCATCGTAGCTACGCGCTGACCACGCTGCCGGAATCAAATTATCGCCGGCATCTCCGCCGGTTACCACATCGCCGCTGGTTATCTCCACCACCTGAAAGTCACCATCGCCGACGTTCGTCCCATCATCGAGCATCTTCGCCAACCCCGCCTCCTGATCGCTTACCCGGACGGTCCGACGTGGTAAACCGGAACCACGATGTATACCGGGCCTTGATCGCCTAACCCGGACCCGACGGGCGCAGAACGAATCCACGACGATGCCGGCCTTGATCGCTTCTACCCCGGACGGTGACGCGGTCGGAACCGGAACCACGACGATACCGGGCCTTGATCGCAACCCGACGGTCCGACGCGGGTTTGAACCGGAACCACGACGATACCGTGCCTTGATCGCCTCAATCGGACGGTCCGACGACGAACCGGAACCACGAATACCGGCCTGATCGCCTTTACCGGACGGTTCGACGGGCCGGAACCGGAACCACGACGATACCGGCCTTGATCGCCCCAAGACGACGTGGGTCGGAACCGGAACCACGACGATACCGCCTTGATCCTCTAACGTGACGGTCCGACGTCGGTGAACCGAACTGACGACGTCGCCGGGCCTTGATCGCCTTCTAACCGGACGGTCCGACGCGGTCGGAAACCGAACCACGACGATACCGCGGGCCTTGATCCTAACCCGGACGACAGCCATGGTCGGTGAACCGGAACCACGACGATGCCGGCCTTGATCGCCTAACCCGGACGGTCGACGGGTGAAACCGGAACCACGACGATACCGTGGCCTTGATCGCCTCAACGGACGGTCGACGTGTGAAACCGGAACCACGACGATACCGGCCTGACGCTTCCCTAACTCGACGGTCCGCGTGGAACCGGAACCACGACGATACCGTTTGATCGCCTTAACGACGGTCGACGTGTGAAACCTAACCACGATGCACCGCGGGTTTTGAACGCCTTGACGCTTCCAAAGGACCCTCACTCAAGAGAAAAGAGGGAAAGGTGTGCCTCTCATCCTGGGGTATTTATAACCCCCATATGGGCAAAATGATAAAACCCCTCAAAAACGGTTCAACGGCCAAACCGCCTAAATTCTGCCGCCTGTATGCTCATGGGCGCTACGGAAGCGGACGGCCAAGGCTACGGATTGGGCGCCATAAGATCGCTGACCTCCCACATTTGACCCGGTCATTTACCCGACGACCCAAAACTTCAGCTGAATGGCGCGACTGAACTACGCGAATGGCGAGACCCGGCCGAATGACGGTTCGCTGACGCCGAAATCTGACGCAGATATTCGCAGAAGCGTGGCGTAACAGGCTGCTCATCGGCCAGGCCATGCTCAAGGCCATCGGCCACCGACCCATAACGCCACGCTCGCCGCTTCCCCATGAAAACGCGCGCTTCGCCGACCCGAGGTCGCAGAATCAAATGGTTCTGCAGCGCCAGCGCGCTTTCCGCTGCCAGACTCGCTACGATGCCGACGGCGCCTACCTGGCGCATGTCCAAACGCCTGAAAACTTCCAATTCGTTATTTTCGAATATTTAGCACATATATTTTTGGATGTTTAAGCTAATGTCATCCAAAAATAGCAACTGATATAGCTCTCAAAATACTACAAAGCACAAATCTTGATGTCGAAAGTTTTATATGATTTTGAGTCAAAACCGATCGAGATCAAGCACTTAAAATATCATTAGAATCTTCGACATCAATTAAATCCCAAAACAGCCTCAAATATGAAGTGTTTATAGTCAAATCGAAGGCTCGACGAGCCGATCTAATGAGCCTAAGATCTCATAATTCGACTTCATTTGGGCATCCAAATGCTCAAAATACATCAAATGATCAAGGAGTCATCCTGAGTCCGATCGAGGGAGGGCCTTACATGAATTTACTAGAATACCCTCCTCCCATCTATAACAGGCCTCACCTCACATGGGGGGCCTAAGCTAAGCTAAGTGAAGTGAAGCAAGTGAAGAAGAAGGAAGCTGAAGCAAGTGAAGAAGAACAAGAACCCGAGCAAGGAAGAAGAAGAAGAGTCCAAGCAAGTGAAGAAGAAGGAAGCTGAAGCAAGGAAGAAGGCAAGGAAGAAGAGGAAGAGTCCGATCGAGGAAGAAGAGGAAAAGTGAAGTGAGGAGGAAGAGAAAGCTCTAAAGCTTGAAGATCCCCGAGCAAGATCGCACCACTGCCGGCCGCCGCCATCGTTAATTATACCGATTTTCACCGTAGTTACCCAAAGATCTCCAACATCGAACTATTATAAACCGATCGTTGTTACATGTTGTCCCTTTCAAATAGAATTCTATAATCTGTTATCGGAAGATTTTGTACTCTGAAAAGGATACATAGTGGAATCTTTTTACTGGGCTAGCGTGGTTTTTCCCCTCTTTTCGAGGTTTTCCACGTTAAAAATTCTGGAGTGTCTCATGTTCGCTCTTTAATTACCTGTGTGTGTGCCGGACTAATCAACAAGGCTATAAATTTTTACTCTACCGCGACTGGTTTTCCAAAGACGCAGCTTATGTAGCATTATCATCATAATTACTAGCCATGCCCCAACTATTGGGGATCGACCTATAAATATTTATCTATTAATTTCAAGTTCTGCTTACGGTATTAAACCTCTTATGTGTAAATATTTTTGCACAAATTTTATGCTTTTTTCTAGGTTTTTTATGTTTATAAATTTATTTTATGAGTGCATTTTCAACTTTTCTTTTCACCTTTGTAGTCACAAGTTTATTCTCCGCTTCACCATTATTTTGAGATGTGTTTAAATTTGCTACTTGATTTCCAATTTGATTATACCATTAAATTAGTGTGAATGTGTTTTGTATAATTTATCTTAAAACACAATATGCGATTGGAAAAGCGAGAGGTTATAGTTGTTATATGTCGGGCAAAGAATTCATGTCCTCATATTGCATGTGTTTGAAATTTATTGTAAACCGAATTGTTTGTGTAAAAAATATTAGAGGTTGATTAAAAAAATAGCATATAAACTGAACAAGCTTTTAGTTGTTTAAATTTAATAGAATTTTTTTGTCCATATTGTTTGTAGGAAACATGTTGGGATAAGGTTAATGATGATATATGTGGAAACTTACAAACTTCTTTATTGTTCTTCTTGAAACTTGTTGATCCTCAGATTACGCCATTCTTTCATTTGTGGATTTGAAGATGATTGTTGAAAAAGCTTCAACAAAAATATGTAAGGGTTAAAAGTGCAATGGTTCTGGGATGAACTTCAATCTCAATTGCTTTCACTATTTGGGAATGCCTCTTCCATTATTAGGTTGCTGTAGCTTTCGCTTTAGGAGTTATTTATTTTTTTATTTTTGTGCCTCATCATATTGTATTAATTCTTTCATTTTTGAGCTCCAAATTCTCTCATCACTATTTGTGCATCACCATTAAAGTTTCTTCATACCAACCATATTACAACTGATATGCAGGACATTTGTTTCGATTCACCATGCAAAAGGCAAGCCATTGCCACTTTCATCTTACTTAACTGACTTCTACTACTAAATATAATGGTTAAATTGAGGAGTGGTTCTCAGGCCCCTAAAATAACCCGTACATCATTATCATCCTCCTCATCATCATTACTAGTGAGTATAGTTTCATATCCAACATCTTCGGAGATAGTGGTTTCACGTGATCACCTTTTGGGTCACCCATAGTAGCATAACTTGTCCCAAAGAAAGTAAGCATGTTTTGTTGGAGCAAACCCATATTCTTCCACGTACTTATGGTAGTGATATACTTATCTTGAGCTCGACATTTCTTAATATTGTTCACATCTATCTTAACATGATAGTTCTTCATTTCAACATAAATCATAATAGTTACATGCATGTCGCATTAATTACGCCTTCATGACTTCTTCATCATTAATGTGAGTTGCAATAATGGATTCATGTGATCACCTTTTGGGTCACCCATAGTAGCTAACTTGTCCCAAAGAAAGTAAGCATGTTTTATTGGTAAACCCATATTCTTCCACTAAGTACTTAGAGAAGCGTGTTATGTACTTCGATCGACATTTCTCAATATTATTCACCTCTATCTTCACACTACGCTTCTCAACTTCATCATAAAATCTTAATAGACTACTTGTTTACATTAATTATAGATTTCTTCATCATTAATGTGAATTGCAATAAATTTAGCACCAATAGGAAAATGACCTATTTAACAAAGAATTTTGCTAGATCTAGCTTCAACAACCACATTATTCGCTTCCCTAACTCCTCAATTTAACTCATGGGATTCGATTTTAATGATTTTTCCCACCAACACGCTTGGAATGAAATCATCGCTATTGAGTTTACCCCAATAAAGAACTATACGATATTATCCAACTCATTTCTAAGTAACAAGACAACACCGAATCCTTCGCCTCACCCGGTCAATGTACATAATTCAATACAGAAATAATCGTAAATCCTAAATCCTAATGTGAATCCACAAAATACATTCTTCACTAAAGCAAATAGTCACCCAAATCTTATTAGAAAGTCCAACAATTCAAAACTTATTTGGTCATAGGATTAATGATTAATGACATAACAAAAAACTGTTTCTCATAGTTAATGATTAATGACCAAATTCAAAAGTTATTTGGTCATAGGCTATTAATATTCTACCATTTAATATAATCGATATCAGAAAACTCTTCTCATAAATTTCAAACCCAATAATAATGACATTTGCATTGAAGTAAAATGTCTTTAAAATAATATAATGCAAGCTTGAGCAAAGAGTTATATATAGACGATTCTTATATTAATGATAAGCAAAATAAATAGCTGAGTGAGGTTAAATTATAATTAGCATCCAAATGGAGGTTTAAAATATATGACGTTGAAAATTAATTCATACTCATACTAATTAATATATCATCAAATGCAATATAAGATAGATACAATAACAAAATATTTGAGGGGAACTTCCAACATTTTTCCCAAAAAAAAAATAATAATAACAGCACAACAAAAAATTTTACTTAAAAAATTAATAACATCACATCTGTATAAGGACATAGAGTCCATTGGAGTTACAACAAGCTAATTGTATCTAACATAAAAGAAAACAAATTTTATTAGGATACATTATCCCACAAAGTTGTATGAGAATATTTTTAAGATTAAATTCGATGAAAAATATCTAAAGCACCTTTATTTTTGCCAAAAAAAAAAATCTGCATAAATATTATCTTCTTCTCGAGATATGAGACATATTATAATTAAATGAAGAAAGGAGCTTTCTAATATTATTAATCAAGTAAAACTTTTTTGAATTACCCTTTTCATCAGAATTAATATAACATACAAGAAATAAACCATCTAGTTCAATCCAAATATTCATTATATTCATTGAAAGACATAGATTACCCTCATAATAGTCATCAATTCAGAAAAAATAACTAAATGGAGAAAGAGGACCAACAAAACTAATAATAATCTTACAAGTGAAGTCAAAATACCATTATGAAAAGAGATCTGGACAAAACTAAATAAAAGTTCATCATTTCCAAATAAACACCAAATTTAAAATGAGATCTAACACACATTTTCTATGTAAATCAAACTAAATAAGTTCATCATACCAAATATATTTATATAAAATGAGATCTAATGCACAAATTTAGGACTAGAAATACCTGGAGAAAAAATAATAAAATGTGTTGAAGCTTCTCCTTGGTCGGTGAGCTCTCCTTGTGGCGAAGTTCCTCCTCATGGCAAGCACGAAGCAATGGGCGCGAGTAAATCTGTGGACAAGGAATTCATAAATAAAAAAAATAGCTTTCCTCTCTGGTTCGATTTGAATATTATGTCGATAATCTTTATTCAATGCATTAGCGTTGATGATCCGCCCCCTCGGAATAAGTGGACTGACCTATTTTAAATTTTTTTAAATGCCTAATTAGCTAATTATAATTTTAATTAAGCCTAATTTGAAAATTAAGCGAGCATAAACCATCGTCTTAGGATAATCTGCTAACAAATCGGTCAATTTCTCTCTACAACATTTTAACGGATTCAGCCATACCGTTTTGCAAGTTATATATATATATATATATATATATATATATATATACACACTATTAAAAAGTTGCTTGTGTTTCTTCCTAAAGTAAATTTTGGCCATTCATTTCTCATGAGTGATATGAGGTGAGATTTATAGAAGTCAAAAAGGTGCATGTGAAAGGACATGTTATTTATATACAAAATATATAATTCATATATATTTACATATCTACTATTTAAACTTTTATGTTTTACTTAAATAGCACTCAAATTTCTATTATTATGTCAAAAATTACATCATCAAATTAATTTTTAAAGTTAAATGCATATTTTTATGCATAAAAATAATAATTTTTTAAACATCAAACTTTATGGATTTTGTATGTAAATGCATAACAATTGTGTGCTATATATGCAATATTCACTATTTATGGACCTCACTTCTTTGATTTGCTATATTTACAAACTAAGCATATACTTCTTATATATTTACATAAGTACTACATAATCTTTTATTTTTCACTTAAATGTCACTCAAATCTCTATTATTACTTTTTAAAAGCAAATGCACTTTTAATGCATAAAAAAGAATCATTTTTGTACATATGCAATTTTATTGATTAGATATGTAAATACATAAAAATCTTATGTATGTGAAAGAACAATTTGTGTTATTT
>CM038222.1:151935867-152098367 GCA_021442155.1 Cymbidium sinense
GGCTCCCATTTTCCTAAACTATATGCCTCTAACTCCTTGTCCGAATTCTATCACTCACAAAATGGCGGCGTCGAGATGTAACTCATCAAATGGGTTCCTCTCGGTCTCCGCATTTTCCCATTTCTTTCCTTCCATTCCTCTCTCACGGTTTATGACTCCAGCAAAACTGCAAGCCTCCAACCTCTCCCGCATATGTTCCTATAGCTTCCATCAGCATGCCTCTCCCCTTGCCGATATTGTCTTAAGTTGATTGAGAGATTAGTGACCATTGAGGTGCTAACAAACTCAAAGCTTACATATATATACATATATATATATATATATATATATATATATATATATATATATATATATATATATATATATATATATATATATATATATATATATATATATATATATATATATATTTATATATATATAATATGTATTTGTAATAAAGATTTTTTTTATTATTTTCTTGCTATTTTCCTTCGCCTATATATAGGCACATAAATGGAATTCAAAAGAATTTAATAAAATGATCAAATACTCCTATCATCTCTCTTCTAATATAAAACATACTTTGTTTTTTCACTTAAAAAATCAAGTGACAATCAATCTTCAATGATCTTCATGTATCAATGTCGTGTATTGACATATTCAACAAAATTATAACGAACTAAAAAAAGTTCATTGAAGAATAAGAAGTACATGTCTAACTGACCTGCATTTGAAGTACTTCAACATCAATGAAGAAAGAATTGACGATTTAAGAAGAAACCTGACAAATATCAGAGAAATTGCTCATTAGTGCAAGGTGCAAAAGAAATTGACCATAAGCATTGCAAAAAAATTATAGAATAAGAAGTTGATAGGGATCCTAAAATTTTATTCTGCTCTAGCATACAATACGCTTCAACAAATCTATCAAAAAAACTGATGCGTGATAAGGATGCAACATGACGCCAACACAGTGACAAATTACAAAAAGATGTTTAGCTTTACTCGAGGTTTCAACTTTTAAGAACCTTTTATCCAATGGAAGTTCATTGGTCTTTTGAAAATCTTTGAATTAATTTAATATCTGACATCAATAACTTACCCCCTATCAAATAGGTGTGTTATACTGCTTCAGAATAATTTCACAGGTCAAATAAAAATTGCACATTGATCATTTGAGGAGCAATTTTTGTTACTACTACGCACTTTTCTGCTCTGCTCATCCTATTTGTTCAACAATTTCTGCATGTTTGATTTATGATTTGCTAATATTATGATGGATTGACATGGTGGGGCCAAATTAGCGAGTTTGCTCACAAAAGTCATATTGACGTAGGTAAAAAATATTAAAAGTTTTCATCACACCCAAAATTAATATTACAACATGAATTACACATGCCCAACTGCCAAGACTGACTTTGGTGGTTTTGCTTTCCTAACCATCTTGTTGCAGATCCATTCAGACTTGCATACCAGATGCTGACACTCAATGCTAGAGATGGCTACTTGGAAGAGGATGACTCTTAAAGGGACTTACCGTGAGATTCTTGCTACTTATTATGATGCTAATGCAGCAGAGCATCCATGACAAACTGGTCAGCATCTCTGGCAATTAGCATAAAAAAAATGCCATTTTGAGCGCTAAAAGTTATGAGTTATTTACGGTAGTTAAAAACATGGAGTGTCGCAGATGTTCTTCACTGATATGATGGAGAAAGATGAGTAAATCCTCTTCTTTGCGTTATAGATATTTATTAACCGAATTTGCTTGATGTATAAAAAAGTAAACTTAATATGAAAGTAGGTAATAAGATCTATATTTGTAAATTATTTCAGACTAAATACATCCATAGATGAATTGCGGTTGGCTAGATGCATACTCCCTCATCAAGTAGACCAACAAGACAAAAAAAAAATGAATAGTGGAGAACATGAAAAACTATATAATCAAAAAAAGAAACATAAATACTTAAGTATAAGAAAGTAAACAAAACTAGAGAATATGAAGACATCGATCTTAGAAGTTCAATCTTTAAATAAATGGATAAACTCATTCTTACTCTGATCTATGCATCTTATGGAAAGTATTAAGGCCGTCCTAGACATTGTTGAAGACTTGGTTGTATACCAACATGAAGTTGCATCCGTATGGAGTTGATCCCCTTAGTAGTTGGTCAAGATCTTACAATTTTATTGAATGACAAAACAACTGATGAAACTCCTTCCGCAATTCAAATAGAACACCAAAAATAAAGGTTCAGATAGTCAAAGAGAGGTCAAAGTGATACAAAATTGATCTTAGTTTAGTCCCTCAACTATACAAAATCGATTAGTATTTAGCCCTCGTGAGACCATCTTGGATCAATTTTGAATAGTTAGGGACTAAATTAGAGAAAAATGATACTCTGGAACTAAATTGGTCAAATGCAAATAGTCACTAAATTATTTTGGAATTTAACTCAAATAGAAATATGAATGCTAGGTGCAAATATTTAATAAACAATAGGTATTTAGTTCAAAGCCTTCATGAAAATTATCACATTGTTTCTCTTTTATTTCAAGAAGGAATAACAACAACAAAAGCTGATGATATAATGAAAAAACTCACATTACGTCGGTCATGGATATAAATATCATTTCCAATGTTTCAATTTTTTAGCAAGAAAGGTCTCTTTCATACCAAGTAAAACTTCTAGAGCATCATAATTATTATTCTCGTTAAGCACCTGTTGATGAAATAAATACATAATAACCTTTATCAATTACTCCACAATGTTAAAAAAAAGTATGTAATGCAAGAAATTTATTCAATAAAATCATAACAAAGTATAATTTCAGCAACAATTATAACCAACAAAATAAATAGAAAGTAATACGTAATTAAAAAAAAACAAATTTGAAATGAATGTGACAATTTTAGTTGTTAATAGCATAATACTATACACGATAGTGTTCAAATAGAAACATGACTTTTATAAATTTACATTGGTATCGATTTGAAAAACATAATATTCAGAGCAAAAGAGGCTTTTCATAACTTTTTTTTTTCTAATATTATCAATAGGTTACAATAATCATGTCAAAGAAAGTACAACCAAAAATAAATAAATGACTAAAAGCATACAACTCTAAGCAATTATAAACTTGGTTGTCTCTCACTGCCATGTAGCTTCCTATCTAATAGACAATAAGAGAGTACAAAAAGACATACATTCAAAGAAATTTTTGACAAGCATAAGCTTTTATAAAACTTGCATGCTAAATGTACTTCATTGAATTGATTAAGTTTCACATTGAAGTGCTCAATATCGTCAAAGAAGATTATTTATTTTTCCTTGAAGAAAACATCCCATTTTAACCATTATATTCAGTAATAGAAGCCTGGTTAAGTAAAAGGAAAATGAAATAAATATGAACATGTAGTATGGCAATTTGTCTTTTGCATAGTGAATCAAAACAAATGTCCCGATATTAGTGATATGGTTGGTATGAAAAACTTTAATGGTGATGCATAAATAGTGATGAGAGAATTTGGAGCTCAAAATGAAAGAATTAATATAATATAATGAGGCACAAAAATATAAAAATAATATAAAACATCTAAAGCAGAAAGCTACCTGCAACCTAGTAATAATGGAAGAGGCATTCCCAAATAGTAAAAGCAATTGAGATTGAAGTTCATCCCAATGAACCATTGCACCTTCAACCCTTACATATTTTTGTTGAAGCTTCTTCAATAACACCGTCATCTTCAAATCCACAAATGAAACAATGGCGTGGGAAATACGTGGATCAACAAGCTTCAAGAAGAACAATAAAGAAGTTTGTAAGTTCCACATATATCATCATAGCCTTATCCCAACATGTTTCCTACAAACAATATGTACAAAAAAAATTAGAAAAATTTAAACAACTAAAAGTTTGTTTATATGCTATTTTTTTTAATCAACCTCTAATAATTTTTACACAAACAATTTGGTTTACAATAAATTTCAAACACATGCAATATGAGGACATGAATTCTTTGCCCGATATATAATAACTATATCCTCTCGCTTTTCCAATCACTAATTGTGTTTTAAGATAGATTGTACAAAGCACCTTCACACTAAATTTAATGGTATAATCAAATTGAAAATCAAGTAGCAAATTTAAATACATCTCAAAATAATGGTGAAGCAGATATCAAACTTGTGACTACAAAGGTCAAAAGAAAAGTTGAAAATGCACTCATAAGATGAATTTATAAACATAAAAAACCTAAAAAAAGCAAGCATAAAATTTGTGCAAAAATATTTACACATAAGAGGTTTAATACAGAAGGAACTTGAAATTAACAAATAGATAAATATTTATAAGGGATCCCCAATAGTTTGCATGGCTAATTGATAATTATGATGATAATGCTACATAACATTATGAAGTTATGTGTATATGCCTTAATACAACCAAATTATAGTCATAAATGGTAAAACAAAAGACGCGGTGGCAATATTAAAATTTTGTCATGAGACAATGAAATAAATCTTAAAACTTGCACGCCAAAAAAATATAATGTTAATTGGAAGCCGTTCTGCAATATAAAACCATGACATGCTTTGAAATCAACTCTACTATCGAACAAAAACATAAAAAATTATTGATACAAAATGGCATAGTTGTCTTCATAAGTGTCGCGACACATATAAGAAAGAGTTAAGAGCCAAATTGGTCACTCAACTACTTATGAAAAGTCAAAATAGTCTCAGACTAAATAAAATAGTCAATTCAGTCCCTTGACTATTTGAAAAAGGACCAATTTGGTCCTATCATCGAAAGTAATAATTAGAGGTGTTAAAAGCACGGGCATTTTTAGAAAATTTTTTTTATTATTATTAATTTTTCTTTCTTGTGTGATACAAATACAAACATATTTAAAAAATTGGATCAATATTATGCAGAAATTTGAGTAAATAAATTTTTTAAGCATAAAATTGATGTATTTATATTATATTAAACATAATTATAATGTTAACTTATTTTGTAATTTTGATATTGCCCCACCTTCTCGTTACATATCTACTCATTTCCATCTAAATCCAAATATATTACTAAATTAGTCCATTTTCAAATAATCAAAGACTAAATTGATCTTTCTATTTAGTCTAGACTATTTTAGTCCTCCATAAATGGTTGGGAGACAAATTAGATCTTTAACTCTATAAGAAAGGTAACAAGACAAGATCGGAGAAGCACAACACCCACCAATCTATAATATCAAATACAAATCAATCTCTAAAATGTTTTCCAAGCATTAAAAATCCATTCTTTTAACTTTCCTTCCATTTGTGTGTGTTATAAGGTTAGAAGGCCAAGATTAAATTAACAATTTTTATTTTAAAAGGAATATAAAAGTACATGCCGAGTTAAACTTTATGGAGACTATTTCATAATCTATCTAACCCTATAGAAAGAAGAAAATGGTTTAAAGTACACATGATGATAGAACCCCTAGTAGTCCCCACCAGAGTCCAATTCGCCATTGGCTTGCAACTTGATCACACACAATAATTAGGTTTAGAACCAGAAATCATGTCATTTATTTTTTGTTTTTCAAGCATTGCAAATTATAAATTACAAATAAAGAATTCATACAGCTATAGGGATGGTAAAGCAGTTGCAAGAAAAGTGAAGGAATGTAGACAAAAGGGTTGTTTGGTAGCTAGAATTGAACAACATTTAAACTGATTTTAACCAAAATCCAGCTAAACAGCAAAAGCAATACTTCAAACCTCATTTTCAATTTCAGATTTCAACCTAGCATGAGAAAGAGACTTAGGACCTTACACATAATCTAGGATTTAAGTCATGCAATACTTCAAACCCCTCTTTCGATTTCAGATTTCAACCTAACATATGAAAGAGGCATGACATATATCATCTCACCCATAAAAAACCAATTTAAGCAAGATAAAAAAAGAAATCCATAGAAAACAGCAAGCAGCATGAGATTTGGGTCATACATCATCCCAAATCTCAAGATTAAAACCCTAGCATCATTTCAACCAAAGAAAGGAAACATCCACCTCACTTTATTCACAAGAAATGAGGTCATATATATGTAAAAGTAAGCTTAGGGTTGAAAGGAAATAACCTGGAGTTTCCGGTTGCAAGGAAGAAAGAAGGAAAGGTGTTGCTTGGGAAGAGTGGTCGGGTTCGGCTAGAGCTCACGAGAAAGACGGACGGCTTGATGAGGAGCAAGAGAGGACGGACCGCGTGGAGACGAGCCTCGATTCTGAGCTTCCTGCGCCGATCGGAATAGATGGGAGAGAAAAAATGAGAGAGAGTGGGAACCGAAGGAAGGGAGCCGCACGAGAGAGGGAAGACCGAGAGAGGGGGGCCGCGGGAGAGGAGGGAGTTCGGGGGAGAATCCTGCCCTAGCCGCCCGAGGCAAAAATTTTAAAATCTTAATTAGCGAAATAAGCATATTTTTTAAATTTAAATAATCTTTAAAGACGATGACCGAATCCAACAAGATCCTAAAATCATTTTTTTTAAAAAAGCCCGAACCGACTCTCGCAGTTCTTTCATTCTCCTAGGTTCTCACGACCATTCACGCTACCTCCGGCTCGCCCGCCCCATTACCGCCGTCGCTCGATCCTCGCCGCGCCGATCCCACCGCTGGATCCGTGAATTTTAGAAAAAGGTATTTTCGTTTTTTTATTTTTCAAAATGAACGGTTGACATTTCATGATATGTATTTTAGTATTTTTAGGTATATATATTGATCTAACTTATTTTGTGTATCTCGTTAAATTCTATTTGCATTGATTCTTTTAGTTATCACCTTTGATTATAGAGGATCTTTTCCTTGTCTCGTAATAACAGAATAGATCTTTGGTTTTGTTATCTTGCATAGATTTTCGAATATGAATAATTAGTAAATGTTATTGAAAATTTATTAAATGTTTTCGAAGAATCGGTCTCCGACGCTGTTAAATCCAGTAAACTTAATGCTGTCTCTTATTGCTTAGAAATAATTTCTTTGGAGTTAAATGTACGACATGATCACTTGTGAATTGGTAATTCAGGGAATAAAGTGAATAGTTATATATTTTATCTCAATTAGTTGGTTGAGATTTAACTTCGGTTGCAGAGAATTTGGGTTTGAATCTTAGAGAATGTATAGATATGTGAGTTTGATATTAAAATAATTCAAATAATAAAAAAAATAATAATAATAAAATGAATAACCGTGAATTTTGGAGTTGCATGGAAGCTATGAAGTTGTTTATCCTATGTTTTATTAGCTACATTCGAAGATAATGGTCTTTTCCTGTGTGGAATTTTTGGGTCTCATTATCCCTTGTCAGCGTGGTAGGTATCGTGCTTGTTTGAAAACAATTACAAAAAAACCAATTTTGATTGCTTGTCAAGAAGCTATGCAGTGGAAGAGGGAAGCTTCTTAATAATTTTGAAAAGATAACACCAACAGAGTGAGAAAAGAAGCATCCGCATTTGTCAAAATTCTATTGATAGTGTTTTTCTTTCAAATTCTTCTAGATAATTAAAAGATAAGGTTTATAATAATGTTTTGAAAAGATAATTGTCATTATAAACATATTTAAAATAGCAATAAATAAAAAATAAGGTTTCTAATAATGCATGTTTAAATAGAAAATGCCATAGTAAAGAATCGACGGTAGAATTAAGCATGATGGTAATTGGCTTAGAAAAATTTATCATAGACAAATCACGTAAACGCGTCTTTGCTCTTCTAATCAATTCAAACTTATCACTCATTTTTATAACAGAGAATCAAATATCATTTGGGCTCGATGCCATCTAAATTATTTGCATGGCAGATCATAAATTATATGTCATTTGTATTTTACAAGATAACCATTAATTTAGCTAACTAAAACAGTTCTGCTATTCAGCATTTTCATCTCAGGTACAAATATGATTGAAAATGAGTTTGAAATGTATATAATTGTTGTATTATGGTGGCGAACTTAGCGTCGGTGATAATTTTTCCTGCATTATCTTGGCGGGAAAAATGTTCTATGTTAATTTTCGTCGGGCTAATTTTAGCGGTGTTGATCGAATCATGCGGTCACTAAATGTTGATTCGAGGCAGGTTCGAGGATTAATCTCATATGTAGGTTTCTGTTGGTGCGGTTCATTGCTACACCACTAGATGATGGCCAAGTCTGAGTCGGTCATCACGCATTAACCGCGCAACCCATTATATATGTTGAAATTGAAATGAAACAAGCCGATCTCGAAGCGCGTGATTATCTTTGCATGAATTGAATTGAAACTTCTCACCACCACTTACGGACCACATCATAGGTAATTTGTTTGAGCTGCTTGTTTATCTTGAGACTTTCACATTAACCTAAATACTACATTTATATCGGCGGTGAAGATGTAGACATATCACCTCCTCCATCTATTGCTTCAACTTAGTAAACATGGATGAGTACCATTACGAAGAGGTGGCTCCTCCAAAAATGGGGATGAGGGATGAAACAATGCCCATGAGTTGGAACCTGATGATAGCGAGGGTGAGATAGGTGAAGAAAATTATCCAAATCTTTAGCAGGTCGATATTAAGAGATTACTCTAACAAAACAGCGACCTTTAAGGAACATATGTTTAGTAACAATGAATACGTCCAAGCTTGTCAATCAACTCAACAATGGGATGAAGAACTAAACTTTGATGGTCTCCCATCAATTTCTATTTTCTTAGAAGATAATTTTATTCCAGTGAACTGAGAGGGAATGTGTTTCCATGATAAGAGACACCTAAAATTTACAGTGCAGGGTTGGTCAATCACAAATAACGTGGAATATGTCACATGTGATTCTAAGTCGAGGTTCACGATGGTTGCATTAGCAATAATCCTAGAGCCATGTTTGTGCGCATGCTCGGGCAAGAGGCTTGGTGGTGCTTGGGTAATTTCAAGTTTGTCGGCACATGTTCACATTCAATCTTGACATAGGCAATGCACCTCCCAATTTATTAGTTACTACATCCAGCCTGTTATCAGATGTTAGTTGGACTTGAAACCTAGGGAAATCATTGGTCGAATGGATTCAAAGTTTAATATTAGAGTTTCATATATGAAAGCATGGGATGCACGCAGGAAGGCCATACAAAGTATATTTGGCAGTTGGGAAGAGTCATATCATTTGCTGGATCAGTTTATGGTTGTTTTATGTTCAGTTATCCCTGGCACTGTGTATCGAATTCAGGCAAGCACTCAGGGTCAATTTGAATGCATTTTCTGGGCTTTTGGTCCATCCATACCGGTTGGCGATTCGTAGACAGTCTGAGTCTTGGCGTACTTTTCTTGGAAAGTACTGATTACATTCTAGCTTCTTTGTTGGTATCTTAATAATGGTTTGTTTCCTTTAACATTTGCGATCGTTGAAATGATGCAATGAATCTTAGGCGGTTTATTAGGACTTTACAAGACTTGGTTCCAATTATATGCACGCGACATGCATTATCTCGACCGCCATTCGAGATTGCATGTGATGAGATTCTGCAATGGGCAAAACATCGACATTTGTTTACGCCTCGGGAAAATTTCAAGAAGGCATGCGAACTATGGGCATTTCGTCTGAGTTCATGTGTCGAAAAATGTATGTTGTAGGAAATACAACTGTCATCCATATTTATACACGTTATATGACGGATATTAAAAATATTAAACGAGTGGCTACTAGCAAGAGATGTGGCAAAGTGGACATTGTGCCATGATGAGGGGTTCCGTTATGGTACCATGACAACCAACGCCTCAGAGTGTTTCAACAGTGTGTTAAAGAGTGCGTGGTTTTTTGGGCTTTGATCACACATTTTCTGTCGGTGGCGGTCTTCAACAAAAGACTTCGACTGCGTTTGACTGATATGGGCAAGCGATTCACTTTACGCTCCGTGTGAAGGCTGGTGCGGCAAAATGAACGTGAAGCAAGATGATGCTCGGATCCCACACGGATAAATGTGACCGAATACCAGGTTTTCACAATGTCATCTATGTCATTCAAGGTCGACGTGCAAGCTCAAGCAGTCTGTACCTGTACATATAGACAACCACAACTACTGCATATTCCATGTCCTCATGTTATTGCTGTGATGGGACAGCATCGCATGAACCACACAGACTACGTTTCTCCTTAACCTTATGCGGATGTCATGCCAAACATCTGACTCAATTCCATGTTATCCGTCGTCATGGTTGATGTACTTGTGAATTGACACAAGATCTTATATCACTAAATATTAGAGAAGGCGGTAGAGCTAGGACTGGCGATATACAAATACAATGGGCGAGAATACATCGAACAAATAGAATATGTGGTCTATGCAAAATCCGGCATAACATACTTGTCGAGAAAAGGCGACATTAGTTTTTGTGAAGCATATGTGTTTTACTTGTACTCGCCCTCATCACTCTACTCTTCGAACTTTGCATTGTACTTTTTTGCTTTCAAAATATGTATTGTATTAATATGTGGAAATCTGTTTTCTTAATTTGATCCGTGCGAAGGCTTTTTTGAAATGCTAGTGTGTTCTGATCAAGTACATTTTCTACTTTGGTATTTATGTTATACACTCATTTCTGCACCTATTCCTTCATCTTCTAACACTTATATATATAATTCATCAGTGACTAGAACACATCATAAAAATTTATATTTTCATGCATAAAAATGATCATGTGTAAATATTAAATTTTAAATATTAGATATGTAAGTTCATAATAATTATATGAAATATATGTAAATTTTTTTTGATATATATATACCTATAATATAATTTTTATTTATGTGATGTTTCATGAACTAAATAGAAAATTTATACATAAAATGTATGTTTTATATTAAAATTAATGTTAATGATGCTTTTTTATTTGAATTAATACTATTGGATGCTTTATAACTGAATGTTAAAATTAAATATTTAAAATATAAGTTAATAAAAATTATTTGATATAAATTTTTTTATTTAACTTGAAATATTTGACACAATGACAATATAAATAATAAGGTGCAAACATTTTTCTTTTGCTTTGTTGGAATCAATTTGCTAGCTCATTCATGGATCTCTTTTAGCTCTTCCTTACTAAATTGTTTTGGCATTCTCGTGTATTTGTTTCATTTTGAAAGGGCGCTTATCAATTTAGAAATTATTTATCCCTCCAAATAATATTATAAATTTTTTTTATTTATTTTTTACGCACTTGATTTGATTCATCTAGACTCCGATTAAGCACTTTTAACATTGTGGGAGCTTCACAACAAAACACTCAAATCAATATATGTTTATGAAAGTGAAGTCAACTGATCAAATGAACTTTTAGTAGCATATTAATTAAAAATAATAATGTTAACTACAGTATAATTATATGGCACATTTATGAGCGATAATTAGTTGTTGATTTTATAAAAAATTTGCTCAATTTGAAATTTAATTTTACTTATTTTTCCTTCTTAATCCATTATTATTATCAGATGTGCATAGAAATGCATTTTTTTTCTTTTCAAATGACAATAATGGATATATATTATTAGAGGCTTCTTTAATTATAGTATGTAATTACCTGATACATCTCTCATGCATCGGTGTGGAAGATTATTTATTTATATAAATTATTTTTTTTATAGCTGAATATTTATCAAAACAATATTCATATCACTACAGTATAAATTTCGGAATGATGAATTAGTCATAATACTCATTTTCCTTCCATTATCTGTTCATCTGTCTTCTGTACTGTCTTTGGGATGATATTCACGTGTCAAGAGCGATTTTTTCTACTATCTATCCGTGATTTTGGATTGCCTGATACTTAAAAACGTTACTGCTTTTCTATACTTGGTTTTGAATAATTAGTTATCTTTGTATTGCTTTGCTTTGTTTTTATAATTCAGCATATGTTATGAACTTATGTATTGCTTTGCTTTGATTGTTACTGTGCATTTTATCAAATTGAATCCATTAAGCGAGATAAATTTTCAGGTAATATGGCGACAAAGGATGGAGGAGCAGTTAGGCGTCGCCCGCCTGACCCCGTCGATTATGGTCCCGCACCGGTGTCATACTCGTGGCGCTTTGTGGCGAATGATGATCGATTTGGTATGTTGTTGTTATTCTGACATAGCGCAGTATGCTTCTTACATTTTATCTTAATTTCTGATAGTACTTACACTTTGTCTTATGCAGAGTACGATTCTCGAGGCTGCTTCACATTTATTTATGATCAGTGAATGGCCAGTTAATTGCCCTCGGTTCATGGATGAACTACGAGAGGTTGGATTACACTGTGTTTCACAGTTGCAGTACCTCAAACTAGATCACCACTTACTCACAGCTTTGGTGGAGCGATGGTCACCACAGACAAACACATTTCATCTAGCGATTGGTGAGATGGTCGCGCTGGGATGTAGCCATGATCCTTGGTGTTGGATTGATGGACCTGTTATCATTTGTTGAGTGGGTAGACAATGGCGGAACATGGCGGATTATTCGATGAGCGATTGAGACATCCGAGCGATACTATACTCGATCCCATTCATCCACATCTACGTTTCGTATGGGGCAAAACGCCGGACATGCGCCATTACGGTGGCTGCGTTGGACATTCTTCAAGGATTCATATTTGGATATGTCAGATGTTGAGTTTTGGATGCATGTCAGAGCGTACATACTATTTACTATAGGATGCTTCCTCATGCCAGACACGTCCGGGTCAGAGGTACATCTCCAGTACTTACCATTATTAGAGGATCTGACATTATTTAGCGAGTTATTGGATCGGTATTGGCACACTTATATAGAGGCGAATGAGGCAAAGAGACCGAACATGGCAAGATATGCACTCTTTGCGGTATGGTCACGAGCATTTACACATTGGTCGCATTATTGCGGTACCCTAGGTTGAGTTGGAGGGTTTGAGTGTTGGTTGCGGATGGAATGAGACTTACAGGAGATGAAACACACTCATGTCGAGTGTCGGGATGAGCTTGACGATTTGCTTCAAAGCTAGGTATCACCATTTTCACTTTTTTGGTTATTATTATTTTAATTTCATACATGACATAAAATTATTATATGACTTAGGTGATATGAGAACCTTACCAGCAGATCCGCACCTGGCGGATGTCTATTTGGTGGGCGTGAGATATGGTGCTCGGGTTCCATTGATCATTGGAAGCGCGAGTGGTATCTCCACGATGTTCTCAAATTCGAGTATCACCTGAGTTGATGCGATCCTATAGATCCTTCATTTCGATGGGTGAGGAAAGTGATGTTGGGTTTGTTTACCGCCCTTACATATTACATGGGAGGCGGAACCACGATGCCATTGTTCTATGGGTGCGGTTCCACCGTAGTTGACCCTGAGTCGGTATATGAGGTGGTATCGATCTTGGGCCTCCTTATACATGCTCGGGGCTCCATGCGACCACCTACTATCCTCGTGCTCGAGAGGCGATGGTTAGTGTTAAAAGAAATTATTGCTATTCATAAATTTATATGCTTAATATACAACATAATTTTTTTTCTCCACAGAGGGAACATATCTTGGACACACAAGATATATTCTCGGCTTATTTTGGGAGAGATATGGACACTGATTTCCAGCATTCGATCAATACTTACGAGGAATTATGCAAGAAGCTTAATAAGGACATGCACATATCATATAGCAGGTATAGAGATGCAGACGAAGCTAGCAGTTCCTATGCAGCGTCACAGTCTTCTCAGCCACATGCTACAGGATTCAATGCAAGTCCATCGTCCATGCCAGACGTCGGTCCATACACTTACCCATATAGACTCCATATTCCGAGAAGGCATGTTGATCCATTTCGTTCGCGGTGCGGAGCTCTTCCATGTATCACTCATCGTATACATGCAGATGCATCCAGTGTATTAGTACCCTTTCGGTCGGGACCATCACAAGAGATCGGATGTTACACCTCGATGACACCGGGCCAACTGAAGATGATGTCGCGACATCAGACATCACTGCGCCAGATCACGCATTACACACGAAGTACCCTTCCACCAGCCACCAGATCATTAGATGTACTCTAGCATACTCTGTAGTTGTAGATTATATGTTACCTTGATGTACATTGTTCTAACACTGTTTTATATTTTTTAAGTACTCTAGCCACATTTCTTTATTTCATAAATTTATGGGATCAATAGTATCTTATAGGTGATCATAACCAACATATTATTTTAAAATAATTGTAATTTTTTTTCATTTTTATATTTTTAAATAATCTAAATATTTAAATATCACTAAGATAAGACAAGCACATCAAAATTCTCCAATATGCAAACTACTAAGCATTCAAAATTCAATAATTCACTCATAAAAATGCAAAAAAAAAATTAAAAATAAGCATCCATCACATTTATTTTCTATTTTTTAATATGATCAAAGTCTACTAATCAAACAAGATAATTCATAGGTCGACATCAAAAAGAAAAAAAAATACTCCTTATATAAAAAATTAATATAGTCATTATCTTCATATAAAATATACATAATACAAAATTATGTAAAACTTCGGCGAGAGAATCATAAATTATCCTTTAAGTTGAGTTTTCTTTTGTTTTACAAATAGAGCTTATATATAGGGTTCCTTTTTGCATCATATATATATTGAAATTTAAATCATAAATGCAACTAAACTCAGATACATCAA
This sequence comes from Cymbidium sinense, assembly GCA_021442155.1. Taxonomy (NCBI): domain Eukaryota; kingdom Viridiplantae; phylum Streptophyta; class Magnoliopsida; order Asparagales; family Orchidaceae; genus Cymbidium; species Cymbidium sinense. The sequence continues at coordinate 151,950,564 of CM038222.1, forward strand.
AATTTCTTATGTAAGACGTCATAATTTCAATTCCAGGTCAACATGAAAGTCGTGGCCAATTTCGTGCCGATTCAAACGATACCAAGTTCGCTGAATTCCGATAACAAACGACTGCAATGTGATCAAAATACTGCAGCTTGTCAAAAAATTTTTTTATTTAATGATTTGCCGCCGCTTAGCGGCCTATTTCTAAATTTTTTTAAAAACGTGCTTATTCCGCTAATTAAGGTTTTAATCATGCTTAGTTTAAAAATTTTGCCGCCGCCCGATCGGTTTCGTCTAAGAATTAGGAGGATTAAAGGATTAAGTAGGTCTAATTATAAATTAATATTATTTTCGCATTAAATTTTATAAATTTATTTCGTCAGATAAATCCTTGCAATATGAGTATTGATTTTAAGTATTTCTGCTGTGTCGGACGCAACAGTGTGATCTATTTCACGATCGGAGGTCGTTTGGACAATATCGGCGACGGTCGAAGTGAAATTGGGCTTAAATTGTGCAACGTCACACTCAAATCGATCGACGTTCGCGTACACTTTGCCGAAATGACCGCGGAAGGCATCGCTGATAGGTTTCGATGTTTCGGCGATAATGATGGGATCAATTTTGAACGGATCGCTCGTCATCGAGGCTTCGACTTATATGTGTAATTTCATTAAAAATTGAATTTGATTATTTGACCGACTATTATTAATTGATTTGATATTTTTTTATTTAATTAATTTTAAAATTTTCAACGCTACGAAGTTGAATTTTCAAATTGAAGTTTGATTGATTCCGAGAGAGAGTCTTAAATTTGATTCATGTGATGTCTCTCTTGTTAATATATTTATTTTAACTTTTATATTTCATTTGACTTGTGAACCATATGAATGTCAAGTCAACAAAATGCGAAAAAAAATGACATGATTTACGGTTCTAAACCTAATTAGTGCGTGATCAAAGAGGTCGCATTGCACAATTGACGACGGCACATTGGGGAGACTACCGTGGTTCCTATCATTGTACCTTTAAACCATTTTCTTTCTTTCATAGGGTTAGATTATGAAATAGTCTCCATAAAGTTTAACTTAGCATATACCAGTATATTCCTTTTATAATAAAATTGTTAATTTAATCTTGGTCTTCTAACCTTATAACACACACAAATGAAAGGAAAGTTAAAAGAATGGATTTTAATACTTGGAAAACATTTGAGAGATTGATTTGTATTTGATATTATAGATTGGTGGTTGTGTTATGCTTCTAACTAGCTCGATCTTGTCTTGTTACCTTCCATAGAGTTAAATATCAAATTTATCCCTAACCATTTATGGAGCACTAAAATAGTCCTAGACTAAATAGAAGGATCAATTCTTTGAAAATGGACCAATTTAGTAATATCATTTGGATTTAGATGAAATGAGTAGATATGTAACGGTGGGGCAATAACAAAAATTATAAAATAAGTTAACATTATAATGATGTTTAATATAATATAAATACATCAATTTTATGCTAAAAAAATTTATTTACTCAAAATTCTGCATAATATTGATCCAATTTTTTAAATATGTTTGTATTTGTATCACACAAGAAATAAAAATTAATAATAATAAAAATTCTAAAAATGCCCCAACTTTTAACACCTCTAATCATTACTTTCGATGATAGGACCAAATTGGTCCCTTTTCAAATAGTTAAGGGACTGAATTGACCCTTTTATTTAGTCTAAGACTATTTTGACTTTTCATAAATAGTTGAGTGACCAATTTGGCTCTTAACTCTTCCTTATATGTGACGCGACACATATGAAGACAACTATGTCATATGTATTAACAATTTTTTATGTTTTTGTTCGATAGTAGAGTTTATTTCAATGCATGTCATGGTTTTATATTGCATAACGGCTTCCAATTAATATTATATTTTTTGGCATGCAAGTTTTAAGATTTATTTCATTGTCTCATGACAAAATTTTAATATTGCCACCGTGCTGGCAGATTTTACCATTTATGATTGTAACTTGGTTGTATTAAGGCATATAGCACATAACTTCAAAATGTTATGTAGCATTATCATCATAATTATCAATTAGCCAAGCCCCAACTATTGGGGATCGACCTTATAAATATTTATCTATTGTTAATTTCTCACTAGTATTAAACCTCTTATGTGTAAATATTTTTGCACAAATTTTATGCTTGCTTTTCTAGGTTTTTTATGTTTATAAATTTATTTTATGAGTGCATTTTCAACTTTTCTTTTCACCTTTGTAGTCACAAGTTTACTCTCTGCTTCACCATTATTTTGAGATGTGTTTAAATTTGCTACTTGATTTCCAATTTGATTATACCATTAAATTAGTGTGAATGTGTTTTGTATAATTTATCTTAAAACACAATATTGTGATTGGAAAAGCGAGGATAGTTGTATATATGTCAAAGAATTCATGTCCTCATATTGCATGTGTTGAAATTTATTGTAAACCGAATTGTTTGTGTAAAAATATTAGAGGTTGATTAAAAAATAGCATATAAACCGAACAAGCTTTTAGTTGTTTAAATTTAATATAATTTTTTTGTACATATTGTTTGTAGGAAACATGTTGGGATAAGGTTAATGATGATATATGTGGAAACTTACAAACTTCTTTATTGTTCTTCTTGAAACTTGTTGATCCCAGATTTCACCACATTCTTTCATTTGTGGATTTGAAGATGATTGTTGAAAAAGCTTCAACAAAATATGTAAGGGTTAAAAGTGCAATGGTTCAAATGATGAACTTCAATTGCTTTCACTATTTGGGAATGCCTCTTCCATTATTACTAGTGTAGCTTTCTCGCTTAGGAGTTATTTATTTATTTTTTATATTTTTGTGCCTCATCATATTGTATTAATTCTTTCATTTTTGAGCTCCAAATTCTCTCATCACTATTTGTGCATCACCATTAAAGTTTCTTCATACCAACCATATTACAACCGATATGTGACATTTGTTTCATTCACCATGCAAAAGGCAAGCCATTGCCATACTACATGTTCTTACTTAACCGCACTTCTACTACTAAATATAATGGTTAAATTGAGTGGTTAGGCCCCTAAAATAACCTCGCTCTACATCATTATCATCCTCCTCATCATTACTAGTTCCAGAGTATTCATATCCAACATCTTCGGAGATAGTGGTTTCACGCGTGATCACCTTTGGGTCACCCATAAGTAACTTGTCCCAAAGAAAGTAAGCATGTTTTGTTGGAGCAAACCCATATTCTTCCACCTGAGTACTTAGCTGAGAAGCCGGTGTGATATACTTAGTACTGGTTCGAGCTCTCTGACATTTCTTAATATTGTTCACATCTATCTTAACATGATAGTTCTTCAATTTCAACATAAATCATAATAGGCTACATGCATGCTGCATTAATTACAGCTTCATAGACTTCTTCATCATTAATGTGAGTTGCAATAATGGATTCATGTGATCACCTTTTGGGTCACCCATAGTAGCAGAACTTGTCCCAGCAAAGTAAGCATGTTTTATTGGTGCAAACCCATATTCTTCCACCTAAAAGCGTGTTATGTACTCAGTCGATCGACATTTCTCAATATTATTCACCTCTATCTTCACAACAGCTTCCTCAACTTCAACATAAATCTAATAATAGACCGTGCATTAATTCATAGCTTTCAGACTTCTTTATCATTAATGTGAGTTGCAATAAATCTAGCACCAATAGGAAAATGACCTATGAGATTAACAAAGAATTTTATTAGATCTAGCTTCAACAACCACATTATTCGCTTCCCTAACTCCTCGAATTTAATCCGTCATGGGATGGATTTTACGATTTTTCCCACCAACATACGCCGTTGGAATGAAATCATCGCTACATTGAGTTTACCCCATAATAATAACTATACATATTTATCAACTCATTTCTAAGTAACAAGCACAACACCAGAATCCTTCGCCTCACGTCAATGTACATACAAATACGAAAATAAATAATGAATCTACTAAAGCAATACATTCTTAATAGGTCAATTATTTGGTCATATTAAATGACATTTGTAAATTAATGATTAATGATAAATATTATTATCAATTCAAAGATACTATTAATATTCTTTATAAATTTCAAACCCAAAAAACATTCAAGAATATTTTTAAATAATATAATATTGAGCAAAGAGTATTATATATTTCTTATATTAATGATAAGCAAAATAAATATGAGTAGGTTAATTAATTAGCATCCAAATGGAGGTTTAAAATATTACTCATAATAAATTAATATATCATCAAATGCAATATAAGATAGATACAACAAAATATTTGAGGGGAACTTCCAACATTTTTTCCCAAAAAAAAATAATAATAACAGCACTTAAAAAAAAATTACATCACATCGACATAGACATTGGAGTTACAACAAGCTAATTGTATCTAACATTTTATTAGGATACATTATCCCACAAAGTTGTATGAGAATATTTTAAGATTCAAATGAAAAATATCTAAAGCACCTTTTTTTTGCCAAAAAAAAAATCTGCATAAATATTATCTTCTCTCGAGATATGAGACATATTATAATTAAAGGAAGAAAGGAGCTTTCTAATATTATTAATCAAGTAAAACTTTTTTGAATTTCCTTTCATCAATTAATATAACATACAAGAAATAAACCATCTAGTTCAATCCAAATATTCATTATATTCATTGAAAGACATAAATTACCCTCATAGTTAATAGTCATCAATTCAGAAAAATAACTAAATATGGAGAAAATAAAAAAAATAATAATAATCTTGCAAGTGAAGTCCAAAATACCATTATGAAAGAGATCTGCGGACAAAAACTAAACAAGTTCATCGATTTCCAAATAAACACCAAATTTAAAATGAGATCTAACACACATTTTCTATGTAAATAAACTAAATAGTTCATCATACCAAATATATTTATATAAAATGAGATCTAATGCACAAATTTAGGACTAGAAATACCTAATCGGAGAAAAAAAATAAAAATGTGTTGAAGCTCTGAGCTTTTCTCCTCGTCACGAAGTTCCTCCAGATGGCAAGCACGCTATACAATATGCGAGGCAAATCGTGGAGAAGGAATTCATAAATAAAAAAATAGCTTTCCTCTTTCGATTGAAATATAGCCAATCCTATTCAATGCGAAATTGATACCAATGCCCCTTGAACAGACTATTTTAAATTTTTTTAAATGCCTAATTAGCTAATTATAATTTTAATTAAATTTTAATTGAAAGCGAGCATAAACCATCGCCTTAGGATAATCTAACAAATGGTTTTCTCTCTACAACATTTTATCGATTCAGCCATACCATTTTGCAAGTTATATATATATATATATATATATATATATATATATATATATATATACACACACTATTAAAAAGTTGCTTGTGTTTCTTCCTAAAGTAAATTTTGGCCATTCATTTCTCATGAGTGATATGAGGTGAGATTTATAGAAGTCAAAAGGTGCATGTGAAAGGACATGTTATTTATATACAAAATATATAATTCATATATATTTACATATCTACAATTTTTAAACTTTATGTTTTACTTAAATAGCACTCAAATTTCTATTATTATGTCAAAAATTACATCATCAAATTAATTTTAAAGTTAAATGTATTTTTATGCATAAAAATAATAATTTTTTAAACATCAAACTTTATGGATTTTGTATGTAAATGCATAACAATTGTGTGCTATATATGCAATATTCACTATTTATGGACCTCACTTCTTTGATTTGCTATATTTACAAACTAAGCATATACTTCTTATATATTTACATAAGTACTACATAATCTTTTATTTTTACTTAAATGTCACTCAAATCTCTATTATTACTTTTTAAAATCAAATGCACTTTTAATGCATAAAAAAGAATCATTTTTGTACATATGCAATTTTATTGATTAGATATGTAAATACATAAAAATCTTATGTATGTGAAAGAACAATTTGTGTTATTTATATACAAAGTATATAATTCATATATATTTACATATCTACTATCTAAACTTTTATTTTTTTTGTTTAAATAGCACTCATATCTCTATTATTATGTCAAAAATAATATCATCAAATTAATTTTTAAAGTAAAATGCATATTTTTATGCATAAAAATAATAATTTTTTTAAACATCAAACTTTATGGATTTGGTATGTAATTGTATAACAATTGTGTGCTATATATGCAAAATTTACTATTTCTTGGGCCTCACTTCTTGGATTTGCTATATTTACAAACCAAGCATATACTTCTTATATATTTACATAAATATCACATAATCTTTTATTTTCACTTAAATGACACTCAAATTTCTATTATTACATCACAAATAATATCATCTTAAAAGCAAATGCACTTTTAATGCATAGAAAAAAGACATTTTGTACATATGCAATTTTATTAGTTAGATATGTAAATACATAAAAATCTTATGCTAAGTATGTAAAATTTATTATTTGGCTTTGAAAGCTTCAAATTCATTTGGTAAACATTGTATCTATCTATATATTCAATTCCTCGAGTTCATATTTTGAAGTACTTCTCTATTATTGTCTAACAACTTCATCTTAATATTATTTTCTTTTTTGTGAATCTCTTTGATTGTGAGATCCGCAATAGTGATAACTCTCTTATCGACCTGAGTTTTAAACATAGGTAATTCATACATAAAGTTATTTATTTATTTACTCTATTTTTACTTTTCGCTCTAACACTAGATAATGAAATTTTGTGCATGCGTGAGTGAGATGGTTTGACAAAGATTTTGTTCTATTTAATTTTTTTATTTTTTATAATTATTATATCATTTCTAATACATGATTTAAAGTTTAATTTATTAATAATATAATTAAGAATATAAAGAAAGACAATGTTTCTTCATTCAATGATTTTATATTTTAATATTTTTTCTTAGACATCTTTTAATTAATATAAATCTATTAAAACAAAGCAACCATTAAAAAAAAATATAGATTGCATATCTTTTTATTGACGCTCTAATATATTTTTCTTTATTTTTTTACAAATGAAATTTTATTCTGATCGCACTATTGATATTACATCAATTAGTTATATGTTTTATAAATTATTATTTTTATTTTTATAATATATTTTTCTGCATTTGCCACTTCCTTACCGTATTTACAAACTAAACATATACTTCTTATATATTTACATATATATTATCTAATATTTTATTTTTCACTTTAATATCACTCAAATCTCTATTATCTCGTGATGAGTTTATATAAAAGTGTGACTTTCAAATTTTAATATTTAAATAACCCAATCCATATGACTTTTTTTTAGGTTAGAGATTCTCGAACCACCCAAATATGTCATTAATTCTATCCTAAGATTGTAGTTTTTGGGTTTTTTTTCCTTTATTCATTATCATATTATATTTACCATATTTTGTTATCACTGGTCAAAATTTGCATCCATTGTACATTACTTAGTATCTCACACTATCTTATTTTACTCCTTTTGGGATTTGAAGTATAATCACTCTTTCTCCATACACTCATTTAAAAGTTTCTATTTTTTACCACAACTCAATAACTTTTTTATGTTTTATGAACAGGGTGCAAAGATATATGCAATAATGTTCGATGCTATTGTTGATAAGTTTGCTAACGTACTGGATATTGGAAAACTTTATGTGATAACTAGACAAGTTAAAAACATAAACAGAATTTTCTATAATGTCAATGAAAATTTTGAGATTATATTAAATAATCTCACAAAAAATATGTGAAGATAATAATTTCTTATCATCTATTAAATTATCAATAATGCGACATCAGTCAAATCTAAATATCGTAAATATTTTAATTATTTTATTATATTTCTTTCTTATCATATGACATTCATTATATTAATAAATATTTTATTATTCTTTAAAACATATATTGTCTTATTGGTTATGAACATTAATGAAGTTAGAACGGTTTATCGATAAAGGGACAATCAAATTATGAAGAGAGATCTTCAAGTTTTTAGATTAAGGTATGTCATTTAGATTAAAATATTAAGAAAAAAAAATTAATCTATGGAATTTTTTTATGCTTTAGGTCTGAATTATTTACATTCACATTATGGGAAACATTGGCTATAGTGCAAGGATAGCAATTATAAGCAATGAAAGATGAGTTTCCAGTAATCTTAGTAAAATCAATTATTGGGAAATACTTTAATGGTATAATAGTTTTAAATTTATTTTAATATTTTGTAATAAAATAGTTTAATGGTTCCAAGAATTTATGTGTCTGTTAATTGTTTTGTTATAAATATTTTATAATAATTACATATTTAAAATCATGAGGTTCACATTGTCAACAACATGATCAACAAATTTAGAAATTAATCCAGGTTTGCAATAATCAAAAGAAATCAAAGATTGGTATCTATCTTGCTTTTTTAAAAAAAAATTAGAATGATTTGTTTATTAACGTGAAATCCAATTTGTATGTTCAATGAAAGTAAATACTCTATGGATCATTAACTAATGAAGGATATGTGCTAACTCATCTTTTTAGAATCAATACAATTGAACATTTATCAGGAGAGGTACTTTTATATGTATATATTTTTTAAAAAATTTATTATAACTAATTTATTATTTTTTACGAGATCAAGTACTATGATATAAAAAAAGAAAGAAACCTTTGGTATAATGCATGTAATACATGTAAATCAAAGGTTATGATAAAGGAAGATGAAGTGGAATGTACTAAGTGCTCAAATAACAATATCAAATATAGTTTGAGGTAATTAATTTATAAAATTAAAATACTCTATTTTTATTATTACGTATGTATGTTATATTGATTTTGTTTCAAATAGGTACCTTAGTAAACTAGATGTCGAAGATACAACCTCAAAGTCGATATTCATTGAAAAAGTGTATTTATTCCATAAGACAAAATCATCAAGTCAAAACATTTAATTTTCATTACTATTTTCTTATTTACATAATCTTCTACTCGATCTTTTATTTATGTCCTTAAATTATGATTAATTGTGTTGACATGTTGGCATATATCATAAGAGAATAACATTTTTATCAAATGTGACTCTATAAGAAGCAAGATGAATCTTAAGAAATATATAATTTTAGTGACGAGCACCTTAATTGCAATATTACTAGTATATATATATATATATATATATGAGTTGAGTCCAATTAAATCAATCAGTCAATTAAAAAATTATATATAAACAATTTTCTCATTTTTTTTTCAAAATTTTAAGTAAATAAGAAATGTGGTGAGGTTGTAAAAATTAAAATTTGTGAATTTTTTTTTAAAATAGATAAGGATTTATGATATTTTATTGTCTTTTAGTCATCAAATAATTATATATATATTAAAATTAATTTATATATTTAATCCTAAGAAATTTATCAAAATGTAAATTATAAGCTATATTTTTCTGATTATTATCAATTTATAATTTCTTCTTATAAATTTGACAATATTAGCTTACAAGTTATTTATAATTTTTGCAAAAATATTAATATTGTGTATTTTTAGTCATTTAATTAGAATTATTAGTAATATTTAATTCCTATATTCTTTGATTATTTGAAATTTTGTCTTAATTTGGACGCCAAAGCAGGAACAAGCGAATAAAGTCGTCTAACCCACCGGATTCCGGTGCGTGACTTAACTCATTCTGTTAAGATAGCCGTAATACTTGAGAAGAAGATCGCCGGAAAGCCGTGGAGGCCGTTGCAGAAGAAAATAGATATACAGTAAATCAAATATTTTTTAAAAAAAAAATTGAATTATGTTGCGGGAATCTCACAGAATAATCGGCGACGCCGATTTTCAGAATACGACTAATTCAGTGTAGACAAGCTCGAAGCTGCCTATAAATACACGGCAAAGTCACCGAATGCTCACAACGCTAACCCCAAACTGCTTACCATACAGAAGAAGAAGAAGAACTTTCAATCACTCCTCATTCCTTCCTAGCTCTCATGAGTCATGGACAAGAGGAAAGGTGTCCTTGCCTCATCGGCGGCTGCCAGAAGTTCCAGAAGTGCCGAAGCAAAGCTATAGAAGAACTGAAAAACCTCAATACATAACTCCTGAATAAAGTGGTGGAGAACCGGCAAGAAATTCAGCATCTCCAACACCAGCTCGCCGTAGCCACAGAACGGCTTGAGTCGGCTACCGTCCAACTCAATGTGATCAAAATGCGGCTGCATGAGGCAGTAGGAGAGAAGAATGCGGCTCAGATGGAACTGGAGCGCATCCTTCAGCTGCAGAAGGATTTAAATCTTCGGTCAATGGAAAAAGCTAAGCGTAAAAATAAATGGAATAAGTTGATTTATCCTGTCGCTGTTACGGCTGCCATCTTTGCTACCACGGCTCTAGCCACTTGCTGCTGCAAAGGCTGGAGATTTAAGAATTAGCTGTAGAATTTAAGATTAAAATGTTAGTATTATTTGTAATCGTAGTATTTGTTATCTTCCATGTGTATCAACTCAACTGAGTGAGTTTATGCATCTCCTAAAATGCTATGTGATTTTTTATATTTCTACATATTTTTTAAGTTCCTACTAAAGTTAGAATGATCTAAGGTGCAGCATAAATAGAGATGTAATCTCCACTTTCTTGCAATAAAATATTTTAAATTATGCAATGTGTTTGAGCTAGAAGCTTATATTCTTCTTTCATATAATTTTACTTTTTAAATTGGCAATGAAGGGTATTATAGTTGACTTTGAAGGAAAACCTTGAGTATGACATTTATAATAATTAATAGCAGTGGCAGCCATTCCCATCTTTAGAAGACAATCCTAAAAAATATTAAAATATCAAAATAATAGAGAAGTAGAGCTTCATCTTATATATTTACATATCTAATACCTAACTTTTAATATTTAAATGTATAATATTCAAAATTTTAATATCACATCAATAATGCAATTGTTATAACATTTTAAAAAAATTAAACAAACCTTTTTATATATAAGCAATGCATTAAAAATATAAATATTAAATTTTAGATGTTAAATAGATAAATACATAAAAAATTATGTGATATTTATGTAAATCTTTCTATATTTTATCGTGCATTTCAATTTTAAATCAAACAAAAAAATAAATAAATTGTGGCTATTCAAATTGTGTTGGCATCAATAAAATTTTAGTTATATAATTGTTGAGAAATAAATTTTAATGCATTATGAGAAATTTCTATTTTACTCCTACGTGTATTGTGATATTACATATATCAAATATTTTTTAAAATTTACTAAGCCTATTATATTCATGTTTAAGATGCTTCTAGCATATGTCATACATAATAGAAGCATATGCAATTAAATTTATATTTTAAAAAAAATGGATCAGCATGTCCTAAATAGAAGCCTATTTTAGATGTCTTGATTAATTGGAATATGTTTAAGAGCTTTAAATCTTATCAACTTTGTTTAGCTGCTAACAGAGGATTAGATCTACTATCACCTGACAGAATCAGTTTTAGACATTTCACTGATTTGAAACTCTTATTATAGGTTTTATTAACCTGGACCCAGTCCTAAGACTAAATAGGAAACAACCGCATAGCATCCTCAGACACTTGAATTTAAGCATTCAAAGATAAAGGCCGGGGCCCATGCGGGTGTATTGTAATTTCATGTAATTTTATGTTTGAATTACAAGATTATGAGATTAATTTTAAAATATATATTTGTACAATTATGAGTAACTAATTATTATCAATTATTGAGATGAGTTGAAAAAGATCCTAAAGCAAAAATATTTGTCCCACAATTATTAAGATCAACTTACGAATGACTTAACCAATTTTAGGCAAGGATCAAGTCAACAACATATTATATGACTCGCTTCAATGAGCTTATGATTTGTTATGACATTTGAAGGCTCTAGAAATTGATCTCAAAATCTTGATATGATTTGCAGATTGATGCTAGGCATGAATTGCCTAGTCCATAAACCTATTATATTGAGAATGTTTTTCGCATCAACTAGTTTGAATAGTGTATGAAGACAAAATCACAAGAAGTTCACTACCTCTTCTAGGTATGGATTTCATCCCAAGCTCACTTCATCTAAGGGATCACATGCACCTAAAGCAAAAGGCCTCGCTAGAGCTTTTGAGTTGAATTCTTCAATGTCACTTGCTTAACTTGAGGCTTAGTTGGACTCTGTGCAAGCACTTGGACCCATAAAGGTCATTGCACTAAGTGTAATTAACCTTAGAATCATTGACTATACATGAAGTGGAAATGCATGTAGTAGTAGTCCATGAATATTTTAGTTGTAGTTACATTTCATATAAGCTAATCAATAGTGATTGCTCTGCTTATATGAAATGTAATTACAACTAAAATAGTGTAAAAAAATTAAAACATAAAAAAAGCCGATCAATAGTGGCAAGTGCATAAACATTATTACTACATTTGGCTAGATGAAGCTCAACCCATGGGTTCCATCCAATCTCTCACTGGTCACAATGCAAGCTAACCTTTCACACTATACATTGCCTCCTCAAGAGGACTCTGCCACCAAACAACCTTCTTTCTGGGAGAGCTTTTGCATGACCTTCTTCTCCAAAGATCTGTAACACCATGTCCACTATTACATTCACCTGCACCCTCACTATGCCCTTGCTAATGGAACGCCCTATCCCACATTCAACCACACTGCACCCTCCAACATCATCAATAATGTTGCCTTGCAATTGAATGTCACTAGCTTTCTTCATGTTGTGGTCTTCTCTTGAACTAGGATACTCAAATAAGCATAAAAAATCATATCATTAAATCTCCTTGCCTAATCTTACTTACTCTATACACAATAGAGATTCACCATGGCCTAAGGCTGTAAAGAAACCAATACGAGCCATGAACAACTCAACTTAGCTTGAATAATACTCGTTCAAGTTTGTTTAAATTAATAAATAAACAAATTTGAACGCTTTTTGAAAACTCAATGATTAAATGAACTAAATTTGAGTGTGACCCATCTCAAACTCATTTGTTATTCAATAAATAACAAACTTGATATGATATTGATGATAGCTCATATATTATTTAATGAAAATGTGATTAAATATAACATATTTAATTACATATTTAATAATAAGATGATATAATTTAATATCAATAGTATTATTTTCTTAATATTTATTCTTTAATAAATTTATTAATTAACTCATCATTTTTTTAAATTCTATTAGTTTAGTTTAGTTCTATAAATTTATTTTTTATAACTTAATATAAAAAGCTAAGTATTCATTTAAATTTTTAGCTTGTTGAAGTACTCGTTCATTTAATATAAACAAGCCAAGTACGATCATTGAAAAATTTAAACAAGCTAAGCATCAGCTTATATGAGAAAGTTCGGCTCAAGCTCCAGCCGACATGAACTTATATTCCAAGCCAACTCCAATCTATGGTGATTTAGCTCAATTACAGCCTTACCACCATGATATGATTCAATTCTTAACCTCAATCAAAAAAGCAGTCAACACACCACTCACACTTCCCTGTAGTGGCAACAACATCTCTCAACTCTTCTTCAAAAAGTTGCTTTCTTATGCAAACTCTTCTAACTCTAAAATCTTGGCACACGATACCTAGATCTTGAGTTATTGAGAGTGATTTTTTCACATTCGTATATCCATTTATGTTGGCTTTAGCCTACGGTTGCAAATGATTTAATCCAACGCATAAGCCAGCTTGAGCTCGGCCCGATATATGGCTCGTGAGCCAAGCTCGATGATCTACCAAGCCTAGCTTGAGAAAACCCAACTTAACTTATTAACTCACAAGCTAGCTCATTTTAAAAAAATTAATATAAAATTAACTAAAAATATATTAGAATTCAATAATATAAGTATAATGTTGTTAAAAAATAATTTAAAATTATATCTTATTTTTTATATAAAATAATTTCTTATTATATTTCTTCTAATTTCTCATTCTTTTTATTATTTTATTATAATAATTACTAGAATTAGATTTTTTATCTTTTCTATACTAAATGAGCTAACTCATGAGCCTACTCGAATTCACAAAATAAAGCTCTAACTCAATTAATTAATCAAGCTCAATTTCAAGCTAGAGGTGAGTTAAACTCAATTCAACTCATTTATGCTAGTACTCTAACCTCTTCATTGACAACATTTGCATATTGACCTTATCTACAACTCTAGCCACCCGCTCTACACTATAAGCACTCATAAAGCTTGTTGCCTTCCTTTGTTGAGATCTTTGATTGTTATTCACACTTTCACCCTTAACAAAAAAATCATGTTCTCACATTTCTTATTTCTTTGATCAACAATTTGGTATTGTTGCGTCTTTGAAAACGATGTGGTAGAGTGAAAGTTCTGTAGCCTTGTTGGCCTTACACACACACAGGTAATTAAGAACATGAGAACACTCGAGTTTTAGCATTGGAAAATCTCGAAAGAGGGGAAAAACCACGAGTTGATAAAAAGCTTCCACTATGTATCTGTTTCAGAGTACAAAGTCTTCCTGATAACGGGATTACAGAATTGCATATGAGAGAGGAATAACAACTGCGTAACAATGATCAGTTGTAATTGATGGTGGAGATCTTGGGGTAACCGGTGGGAATGAGGGTACAATTAGTGACGGCGGTGGTGGTGGTTGATGGCCGCGGCGGAGTGCGATCTTGCTTGCGGTTCTTGCTTGGAGGATCTTCAAGCTTGAGCTCTCTCTTCCTCCTGCTTTTCCTCTTCTTCCTCGCTTGGACTCTTCCTTTTCTTCCTTGCTTGGACTCTTCCTCTTCTTCCTTGCTCGGACTCTTCCTCTTCTTCCTTGCTTGGACTCTTCCTCTTCTTCCTTGCTTGGACTCTTCTTCCTTGCTCGGACTCTTCCTCTTCTTCCTTGCTTGGACTCTTCCTTTTCTTCCTTGCTTGGCGATTTGCGGATCGGCCAGCGGTGGCGGCGTGGTCTTGACGACGTCGGCGGTGGCTTCTCCTCTTCTTCCTTGCTTCAGCTCCTCTTCTTCTTCATTTGGCTCTCCCCTTTGGTGTGAGGTATGAAGGCCTATTTATAGATGGGAGGAGGGGCACTCTTGTAAATTCAAAGCTCCCTCCCCGATGGACTCAGGATGATTCCTTGATTATTTGATGTATTTTGAGCATTTGGATGCCCAAATGAAGTCGATTATGAGATCTTAGGCTCGTTAGATCCGGCTCATCGAGACGCTCGATTTAACTATAAACACTCCATATTTGAGAGTTGTTTTGGGATTTAATTGATGTCCCAAAGATTCCAATGATATTTTAAGTGCTTGATCTCGATCGGTTTTGACTCAAAATCATATAGCTTTCGACATCAAGATTTGTGCTTTGGCTAGTGGTATTTTGAGAGCCATATCAGGTATGAAGTCTATTTATTTCTTTGTTCATCCTCTATTGAAGGACATGTTCTTTTGTTCATCCTCAATTTGAAAATCTATTTATCCTCTATTTAAATCTTTCATAATTGCTCCACTAGCATTTGTAGACATACATCAACCTTCGCAATATCTCCACCAGCATTCATTAATATCCATTGGCATTCACAGATCTCCTTTGACATTGGTAGACCTCCACCCATTGCAGATCTCCAGTAGTCATCTCAAATCTTAAACAACCTCCAAGAGATCTCCATGGAATTCACAAATCTCCTCCAACATTCAGAAGACTTGATCTTCATAAACCCCCATCGGCTGTCACAAATGCCTACCAGCCTTTGTGAATTTCCATTGGACTTCACAACAGCATCTTTGTTCAATCCTAATTATTATTGCTTTGCACATGTTCCTCTAGCTTCCGTCATCATGCCTCTCTCCTTGCCTAATATTGTCTTAAGTTGATTGAGATTAGTGACCATTGAGGTGCTAACAAAATCAAAGCTTATAGATAGATATATATATATATATATATATATATATATATATATATATATATATATATATATATATATATATATATCTATGTATGTATGTATATATGTATGTATAATAAGGATTTTTTTATTATTTTCTTGCTCTTTTCCTTCGTCTATATATAGGCACATAAATGTCTGGAATTCAAAAGAATTTAATAAAATGATCAAGTACTCCTATAATCTCTCTTTCTAATATAAAACATACTTTATTTTTTTTCACTTAAGAAATCAAGTGACAATCAATCTTCAATGATCTGCATTTGAATGTTGTGTATTGACATATTCAACAAAATTATAATGAACTAAAAAAAGTTCATTGAAGATTAAGAAGTGCATGTCTAACTGACCTGCATTTGAAGTACTTCAACATCAATGAAGAAAGAATTGACGATTTAAGAAGGAATCTGACAAATATCAGAGAAATTGCTCATTACAAAAGAAATTGACCATAAGCATTGCAAAAAAAAATTATAGAATAAGAAGTTGATAGGGATCCTAAAATTTTATTGTGCTCTAGCATACAATAAGCTTCAACAAATCTATCAAGAAAACTAATGCGTGATAGGGACGCAACATGAACCCAACGCAGCGACAAATTACAAATAGATGTTTAGCTTTACTCGAGGTTTCAACTTTTAAGAACCTTTTATCTAATGGAAGTTCATTGGTCTTTTGAAAATCATTGAATTAATTTAATATGTGACATCATTAACTTACCTCCTATCAAATAGGTATGTTATACTATTTCAGAATAATTTCACTGGCCAAAATAAAAATTGCTCATTGATCGTTTGGGGAGCAATTTTTGTTACTACTACGCACTTTTCTGCTCTGCTCATCCTATTTGTTCAACAATTTCTACATGTTTGATTGATGATTTGCTAATATTATGATGCATTGACACGGTGGGACCAAATTAGCCAGTTTGCTCACAAAAGACATATTGACATAGGTAAAAAACATTAAAAGTTTTCATCACACCCAAAATTAACATTACAACATGAATTACACATGCCCAAGTGCCAAGACTGGACTCTTTGGTGGCTTGCTTTCCTAACCACCATGTTGCAGATCCATTCAGACTTGCATACCAGATGCTGACACTCAATGCTAGAGTTGGCTGCTTGGAAGAGGATGACTCTTAAAGGGACTTACCGTGAGATTCTTGCTACTTATTATGATGCTCAAGCAGTAGAGCATCCATGACAAACTGGTCTGCATCTCTGGCAATTAGCATAAAAAAATGCCATTTTGAGCGCTAAAAGTTATGAGTTATTTACTGTAGTTAAAAACATGGAGTGTCGCAGATGTTCTTCACTGATATGATGGACAAAGATGAGTAAATCATCTTCTTTGCAGTTTGGCCTGACTTGGCTTGTTGTCTTATTGAGCTGATCAATTAAAACTTTGAATCTCCATTTATTTGCTCCAATTTGGTATATCTGCCACCAAAAAAATTGATTTTCTTCTCAAATGTCATCGTACCACTTAATGCCCTCTCTAGCGAACTCTTATAGTGACATTCTCGTCAATGGTCCTATTGATGCCTTCTCGTGCAACCTCCCACACAACTTCATTGCCAATCACTGCTAATCTCGTCAATAACTTCTCTAGCGAGCTCCCATTGTGACTATCCCCAATGCCAATGCCATCGGTGCCTTTGCTATCTTCTCCAACAAAGGAACTCAATTCCACTCCCAAGAGGTAGCCGTGAGTCTAGACCATCTCTATCAATTTATATATATATATATATATATATATATATATATATATATATATATATATATATATATATATATATATATATATATATATATATATATATATATATATATATATATATTACATGATCTTCTAAGTATATAATAATTAGACTTAATGACTCTTTCTAAAGTTTTTTGGTGATAGTATCTAAAGTTGCCCTATATCAATATGTGGATAGAGTTATCAAAATAAAAGAAATGCTATGTAGAGGAAGATTATGACTTTTATATGAGTTTCATAATTTTAGTAATCAAGAATGTTCTTGTTTCAATTGATTTTTTTGATATGCATGTAATTCTATATCTCGATTACTAATAATAATGAAAAAATTGCCACCCACACCCTTTATTCCTACACTTACACTTTTATTAGACGCTATCAAAGCCGAATGATAGTATTGTTTAAGAACATTTAATAAGGTACATTGAGTGGATTAAACTACTATCTACAAAGGCAATCTTTAACAAATTCATCTTTTCATAAAAAAGTAGATGTGCATGAAATTTTTTTTACTCTTTATCCTTTGATTATAGCAATCAACCTCTTTAATCAATTAACGGATGCAAAGCTTTATTATTGTTAGTGCTGATGATATAGCAACTCTTCGATAGCTTTTGGTCGACCAACCTAACATCCCGAAAGATGAAGGTATATAAATTTCATTTTTTGTTTTGCTTGAATTAAATTTTAGTTCAAAGTAATCTTTATAGTCAAGATTTAATAGTTGTTCATGATGTTCTTACTAATTCTTATTATTTGTGTTACAGTTCAAACTATTTTTGATATTATATTACAAAAGGTAGCTGTTGATGATCTCACAGATAAATAATATAATTTTTCGTAGAGTTGAGGGTTAAACTTAAGTTATATAGATAGAAGTTATTTAAAATGATTTATGATGAGTACTTTTGAAATCTTAGTCATCACTCCAACAAAATGATTTATGATGATTACTTTTTTTCACTCTTTACATTTGTATGTTTGAAATTTAAAGTAGCCGAAGCGCAAAGAAGGAAAAGAAAAAAAGAAAAAAAAAGAAAGCTTTTTTATTTATCGTTTTAACTTTTTTATTCCTTGAATTTGACTCCGGGAGTTCTAATCATTCTTTATTCCTCTGCAACAGCCTCTGAATTATATATATATATATATATATATATATATATATATATATATATATATATATATATATATATATATATATATATATATATATATTATGAATGTATTTGTCTGAAATGTTGTGATATAATTCATTAGAATATATATTCATTAAAATATTAAAGTTAAAACTCACAATGCTTAAGCATCTAATCTCCCAAAAACCTCTTTCCCAAAGAAATTATTTGGTATTAATTTAGGCTAATTAACTTTTGAGCAAGAGTTGAGAAAAACTTTAGCAAAATCTTACAAACAAATAACGTCTTTAATATTCATTAGCCACATCAAATCTTATTATAAATGAAGAAATGCGGATATAAGATTTAATCATTAGATTAACTTGCTACAAATAACTATTTTAAATTCTCACAAATTTATTTATATATTTTAGATTTAAATTATAATAAAATATTTTATTTTCTTAAATTAGTTTTATTATTGTGTTTATTTTCGAATATGGGAGGGGGACACTACACAGATCGTAAGGGGTATTTATTGAGGTGATCGTGCGATATTGGGTATGATATCTTTATCTCGAAGATAGATGCATCACCCTTCAATAAATCTAATTACCTAATAAGAACTCCTAAGGTATGATTGATCTTCAAATATAACAGAGATTTTTCCCTACTTTTCATAGATGAATAAAACAGGATATATATTAAATCTAGTTCTAAAGTTAGACTATCAAAGGATTGACTATTTTGAGAAATCAATTGGGAAAGTTCAAGGAGAAAACTTATTTTTTGGGATTCAAAGAGATGAAGTAAGAAATACTCATGATGCTAGCAAGCCTAGTGAGCATTTCAATCTATCATATAGTTGGGCTTTATATATTTGAAGTTGAAGAGATTTGTTTGCTATAGTTGAATTTTATTAGATTGCAAGTACTTATGATCCACCAACACGAGGTTGTGGAAATGCTAGAATGGCGATATTTGCTTATGGCGAAAGAAAACATCAACCTTAGATCCTAATTCTAGATAGCTTTAGCATAAGCTAAAGCATGATCTAAATCTAAGCTAAAGTATGATCTAAATATATATCTAGATTTAGGGTTTAGGGGTATATTTTTTTTTTTGCAAACCGAGCTTAGAGAGAGAAAGAGATTTTCTCATTTCCTTTTTACGAAAAAATCATGAAGATGGAGAACGAAGGCCATGAGGAAATAGCTGAGGATGTATTAAATAAAAATTCATCGGTAATTTTTCTCAATCGTTGTATATGTACAATTTTTTTACGATTTGTTAGTGTTATTCTTTGAAATTTTTTTATTTAGTGTATATTTCCTATACTGTTTGGAGTTCTTTGCAAGAAGACTTTGCTTATTTCGAGAGATTTTTTGAATATTTTTGTAGTTTATTTTGCCTGGATTGAGAGAATATAGTCATTACATTCTATTAGAAGCAATTTTGTGGTTGTTTGCTTAATCATTATGGTAGATTTTCATCTGTACTCTCTATAATCGCTATACTCTCCTGAGAGTATAGAGTATTTTGGGCAGTTTTTTTTCACTTTGTGTGGCATGTTTGGAGAAAATATGTTTATTATAATCCATCATGAAAAATTTGGAGGCTGTTTGGTGATTTTTTTAGTGTTATTTTGCATATACCTCTGCTCTCTTGAGAATCTGAGATAAATTATGAATATTTTTTGGTTCTTTGGCTTGTTCGATTATGTTATTACATTACATTGGAAGTAATTTGGTGGGATGTTTGAATGGTTTTTGAGAAATTTTTACATCTGTACTCTCTGTACTCTCCTTAGAGTAAAGATTTTGGGTTATTTTCTTCACTTTCTGTGGCCTGTTTGGAGGGAATATGTTCATTACAATCTATGAGGAATAATTTGGAGGTGTTTGGTTATTTTAGTGTTATTTTGCATCGTATAGTCTGACGATTTTTTGGTCATTTTCTAGTTTCTTTGGCGGTTGTTGAGATTATTTTCATTACATCGTACTCATATTCTCTCTGCTCTCTCTCTATACTCTCTTTCTCTCGTACTCTGTACTCTCACTCTCTACTCTGTACTCTCTCTGTACTCTTGTCACAGGTAGAGCATTTTGTCATTTTTTGTCTTTCTTTGGCTTTGTTTGGAGGAAATATATTCATTAGGCATAATTTGGAGGCTATTTGGTTGATTTATTAGTATTTTCTTACATCTGTACTCTCTGTACTCTCATGAAGCATATAATTGGTCATGTTGTAGTTTCTTTGGCACGGTTGTTGAGTACATTCCGTTGCGCCTCTTTAGTAATGAAGTCATTGACATTTTATAGAGCTTGTATCAATTTATTAGACTCCACGAAATTCAGCGAGACTCAATAGTCATGACCTCAACCCTGTCTTGTTGGGACATAGAGAAGCAAGCTTTCTTTCTGAGTGGGCATTGCATTCCTTTCACCCCCGATGAAGTTGCAATAATTATAGGGATACCAAATAGATGGGAGAAGGTCTTATGGAATAGAGGTAATGTCTTTATCTTGAGGTCACTTCGTGAGGAAGCCTTAAGAGCATCTTGAAGGTAAAAACACAAAGCAAAAGAAGCCTTCTGAAAGCAAAAGAAGCCTTAAAGAGCATCACCCCAGAAGTTGCTGATAATAGGGATGCCAAATAGAGGGGAGGTCTTATGGCATAGAGGGAATGTGCTATCTGTGAGATTAGCACTTCCAGTGAGGAAGCCCTTAAGAGCATATTGAAGGTAAAAATACAAAGCAAAGAAGCCTTCTTGAATAAGAAGTCTACCTCGTACTCTCACTACTCTCTACTCTCATACTCTCTATACTCATGGGTAACTTGATATAATACTATTAATGTTTCTTGATGATTTATTTACTTGTTTGGAGACTGTTTGGTTAGTTTTTTAATATTATTTTGCATCTGCACTCTCTATACTCTCTTGAGAGTATATATGATTTAATCATTTTTTTTTTTTTTTGGCTTTGGTTGTTCATTATGTTCATTACATTACATTGGAAACAATTTGGTGGGATGTTTGGATGATTTTGCATATGTACTCTCGTATTTAGCTCATTTTTCCCCTTTCTTGGCCTGTTTGGAGAGAATATATTTATTTGTGGAGCTATTTTACATATCACATTTATGTGGAGTTGTCTTGGCAAGTGAATGCAGTCAATGAGTAGTGTGATAATGAAGTCGTGATGTCTAATGAACCAAATTTGGAGAAACTCCTTGGCACCACTTGAGAAAGCGAGGCATGTATATCTTGTGACTACGCATCAAACTTGCTTCAATGTTGGAAGGACCATACTAGTTATTGGTCAAACTCAAATCAAAAGATTTTTTATGTGCAAGCAGTCGGAAGAAATCACGATTCAAATGGCTTAGCAAAATTAGCGATACAAGGATGGCTTGTGCCATGATTCTCTGTTGACTTGGGCGAGGCTGGATGGTTAAAACATATAGAAAGTCATAATCATTCGTTGGCAAAGCTGGCGACCTACATCTTTCGGATCGCAGATGCATTAGCGATGAAAAGGCTTAGTGTTGAAGACAATGATGAGGAGGAGTAAATTGATGCATTGACTATCTAAGTGAGGAGGTTGGAGGTGTAGAGAATATTGGATTCACAAAAGAGATGCTTTCAATTTTATTGAAAGAAAAGATCGATGATTGAATGGTGATAATACATGCATTATCAATTTGTTGAAAAAGCGGAGAGATGTTTGCATGGGATGTATAAGTTGATGAGTCAGTAAGTTTTTTTGGAGCAATGACATGTCTAGGATAGAATATGAATGTTTTGGTGATGTGATAATTTTTTGATACAAGCTATCGACTCGATAAATATAATCTTGTTTGTGCCTCTTGTTAGTGAATCATCAGCATTAAAATGTGTTATTTGGGTAGCCTTTTATTAGAGAGATGATTGAGTCATTCTCCATTTTCTATTCGGACATTTCTTGAGTTGATGGGTGATAGACATCCTGACAATATTCCTTGATCAAGATCGAGCTATGGCGAAACTATCAAATTGTATTTCATAGGTTGTCGATGGCATATTTGAAAGCTCCTTCCGAGGTTCCTTACTTTAATAGTAATAAGAATTCTGATAGGTATTTTATGCATGAGCAAATGTGACTCGGAGGAAGAGTTTGAAGAAGCTTGTACTAGAAGAAGGCAATTTGATCATCCTTGTATGCGATCTTTATAAAA
This sequence comes from Cymbidium sinense, assembly GCA_021442155.1. Taxonomy (NCBI): domain Eukaryota; kingdom Viridiplantae; phylum Streptophyta; class Magnoliopsida; order Asparagales; family Orchidaceae; genus Cymbidium; species Cymbidium sinense. Next base: position 151,973,647 of record CM038222.1, read on the forward strand.
TTAGATTCAAGTGGTCCCCTTGCATTATTGAGACTCATTCATGGCATCTTGGCAGATGTCTGAGTCGTGAATGATGACAATATATGTCCACGAATCTCTAAACCAACAAGTTTTGCTCATAGATTGTTTCTTGGGGTTGGAAAAGGTTATGAAGACATGTGAACATGGAAGACTTCAAGTGTAGCAGGTCATCGATTGTTCTTGTTAAGACAGGTCATTCCCAAAAACGTATGTTTATACAAGAAAGTTGTATCTTATATTTGAGGAAGAATTTTTGCATGGAGTTAGACTTAGTATATGTCGGATGATAGACCCATGAGTATTTGGTGAGAAACTTAGAGAATAAAATTCATCAAAACATCCATTTTTGATGGGACTACCCCAGATGTAACTTTACTTGTAAGAAATTTGAAATGATGGGATTACTTTGTGCCCATTGTGAGTTCTTAGAGAAGATGTGCATTCTAGATAAGTATCTTATGCGATGATCCCGAGCAAAGGATATTTACATTGATAGTGCATATAGAAAATTAAGAGATGTCGAAGGACGGATGGAAATCTTCGGCATTATTTTGAAACCACGTTAATTGATATGCATATCGAATAAGTGTAAGGAGCCGAGGTAATAATGGGTGAGGGTATATGCTTCAATCCTTAAAAAATTATATGATGATAAATCTAAGTGGGAATTCTCTTCCGGTGATGAAGCGGAAGAAGAAGTACATTGACAGAAGGGAAAAGACATCTTGAAGGATCTAGTTAAGCAGCGTCAAAGGTGTTTCTAAGCAGGCTTAAGGGATATTGGGAGAGATCCGAAAGCCAGAGTAATTCTCTATTTCTTAATTTGTAGTATTTAAAACATTGCTAATCTTCAAATCATATTTTATTATTCTGAAACCAAAGTTCAAGCGATAGTGTCTTAGAGCGTGTTTATCATCTCTACACAGCATTTTTTGAGGAATTTTTTGAGAATACCACAGAATAGCACATCGATCTTTGTTAAAATCATTAAGCGATGATATTCTACCTCGAATTCAACTCAAGCAAACAATTAGTGAGTGGTGAATACAAATTGATGATGGATATTATTCTGAAAAATATTTCAATGATATCATTTAGTTATGTGCTCTTATTTGTGCAATAATTTACGTAAAAGCAAGATGACTTTCTTTTAACCACACGGTCCTGGGATTGGTTAGGAAGGCGCCTCGAGTTCTTGCGGCATTAGGATGACCTTCTCATGCTCCATACTGTGCAATCATTTCTTTATCTGGATGACTTTCTTCTTTTGAGCAGCTTTATTCTGAAACGTACTATTATTGTAATACTTAGACTATGGCAACTAAATCTCTCATATTTTACGAAATTGCAGTATTTTATTGATGAGTCTACCTTGCTTACGAGAATGAGCTCATTTCAATTAGAGGCATTATATAGTTTGATATATGTACTCTATAAAGTACTTTACATTTTATGAAGAAGAAAAAAAACTGTGATAACGATTATATTAGTACTGATGATATTAGTTTAGTAATTATTTATAAATTTATCAATGATATTAATTTAATTTAGATGACACTTTCAATTATTACATTATTTGAAAAAATTCATTATCTTCAAATATATAAGTGGCTAATTTTATTATTTATTCTAAAAACACATTGGTAAGTCGCATTATCGATAGTATATTTTGTATTATGAAGTGGCTAATTTTATTATTTATATTTTTTATTTCACTATCTTTTAATTCAATTAAAAAAAGTGTACTTTAATTAATTTTAAAAGATAAATATAACAAAAATATTAGATAAATAATAATATAGTTATAATATGCATATGATTCATATTGAATATTTTATTTATGTTAAGAGATAAACATGATGGATGAAAACAATCATATGAATGATAAAATTAGTCTAATCTGAGCATAATATGTATCATGTTTTTTCTCATTTTGGAGGTTACTCTCTCTAAACTATGATAAAAAAATATTTTAAGATAAGATAAATCTCGAAACTATTGATTTTATTTTAAAAAATATAATACATCAATTCTTAATAAACTTTTATAGTATTCTCATATCAAAATAATTGAATTTTGGTGAATATTGTCATCTAAATTTTTTTATTAAAAGTGTTGATTAAATGGGACATATTTATCATTTGAGTTACTTTCCATGCTACGTTATAAATATATATATATATATATATATATATATATATATAAGTAATCATATAGATTACCACCAACCAAACTCGAGATAATGTAAATTTTACCTCCACCTTTTCATTTGATTATGAATTTAAAATATGATATAAATTCGAGATAAGTCTGAAAGTACAGAGAAGAGAGTATAGAGTATAGAGTGAGTATAAGTACATGCAAGCTCGAGAAAACTCATAAAAGGTAACCAGAGGATCCAACTTGCTTTAAGGTTATAGTGAACAATTCTTCATCAAAGCAAAAGTGGAAATGGGAAAAATAGATTCTGAAAAAGAGTCAGAGTTTAGAGAGTATAGAGCACAAATAGCATAAACATCCGAGTCTGACGAATAATAAAAAATTCAAGCTACAGATAATATTGAAAAAATAATATTTCCTACTTATAACTTGTTGCGGTGTTCTTTTGATAATATTAAAAAAAAAAATGAAATACCCTGTACAAATATTTTCTACTTATCAAACTTTAAATGTACAGTTCATAGCTTGGCTTTTTCATTTCCAAACAAAAGATAGCATAAGCGAACTCGGTCCTAAAATAATTCATCTTCTTTGGCCAATCTTGGTGGTCAGCCCAGTTAAGTGGAGATTTCCTAATTGTTGTCTCCATGTACTTTGTAGAAACATCCCTCGACTATTGTCTTGGGCCACTCTCACCATTTTGATTGGTCATTTTGTGAGATCATCACAAAATTGACATCTTCAACAAGTAATTTGATGAATAGAAGTATAAAGATAAGGGGTAAAAAAAAAGCAAGTTCTGAAATCAAATTGAAAATAACTCTACAATCTGGAAGAATGCCTTATGGGTTGGTTTTGGTAATGAGTCATAAAAATACCTAGCAATATGAGAGGAGTGTCAAGTGATCTCTATAATTGGAAGTAAGAGTAGCTCGTAACACACTATCTGTTACATCTGATGAACATTTTGCTTTTTTTTCATGTATTTTACATAACTCGTAAGAAAAGAGAACGTTTATAAATTATAGTTTCCATCTATACAAATAATGATTGAATTGTAATTTGTGGGGAAACTTACCAGTGCAAGCATGAGATGTACAAATAGTGGACATGACCCGGACGAGCAGTACTCGATAAGAAGCGAAGGCATCAATGCATCGAGAGATATTGATTTGTCGGTAACTCATCGATCGCCGCCTGCGATAATGATATTCCCAACCGAATCTCACTCTTGCAAGTGATAAATATTTTAAAGTGATCTTAATTAACGAATAGGTTATTTTATGTATGAAGGCGATTGAAGATTGACTTGTCCTCTGTCGGAGCATGGCGTGATAAGATGGAGCATCGACAAAAAAAAGCGACTGGATGAGAACGACAAAATGATGATTTTGCGAAATTCGACGAAAGTTAGTGATGAAGAGCTAGATTCACTATGAATTAAGGATCGATCTGAGATGATTCATACCTCGTGATGCTCCTCCACCACAAAGCGATAGTTATGGGTCGACCTTTGGCTCATCTTTGCGGACTATACAAAAATTTAGTGAAATCTATTTCTATTATCTCAAATTTAAAAGAAAGTAACTTAATACTTACCCGGCTTCTTGAGTGGAGGCCACCACACTTGCTATTCTTGTAAGTGTGTGAAGGGGACACGACTTTCCTCTTCCTTATCTGTCAGCTTTCACACCAGCTCAATCTTTCGATTAAAGATTTGAGCATCTTCATGTGCACAAGGCCTCCATAGCTTCCCCATGGTAGGCTCAGCAGGGCTACCTGTGATGGGGGCTTCCCAGTGGAAGTATGGGAGGCTGGTTGCCTCCTGGGAGACTCCACAGGGATGGTGGGACCATTTGCCAGGCCTCCTCGATAGCGGTAACCATCAATCCCATCCATTCTCTCTCATTGTTGCTTGAAAAGAAGATATTATATCTTTCAAGTCCAAAACAGCAATATCCTCTCCATGGCCTTTTGTGGGCAGTAGATCTGGATGGGGAGAATGTCGAAGAGAACATATGGAGATTCAATGGGGGTGAACTTGAATGGACTTAGAATTATTGGGCTCAACATGTATTGCATGTTGGGGAAAATGATTCAAGGAGCAGGTCTCTCTTCTATGTCCTCGAATGAAAGATAGACTTGTGTTAAGATAAAAAATGTGATGACTACAACATAAATATATAATTATAATAGTGATATTATTATATGTCACATGTCCTCTAAAGTGAAGGCTTCATTTGGAAACTTTATTTTCGGCCATTGCAGCATATGTGGCTTTGCAAATGGAGATGGCGACCTCTTGTATGTTTCAGGCTACAATTAATATTTATGTAAGTTAACTTCAATCAAATAATAATTGAAGATATAAAATATACCATAAGAAGAGTGACAAATCATGTAATGTGTTCTGGTATGAATCTTTGATGTAATACCATCATGAAAAAACTAGGAAAGCCAGGATGACCTGCCCTAATTGTATTGACAAATTTATCATCATTAGGCAATCAATTCAGCCACCCTATAGTTGTGATATACAAAAAATATTTGACGAAAATGTATGTATTTTGTACGAAGCGAGCAATCCGCATGCTCAAGCATAGTCTTATAGTCCGCTGAACTGAACTGTGACAGCGGGGATTTCTGCCATAAGACCTTCACCCTCTACAGCATCCCTCTTGCAGACTTCATCCGGGGTGAAAGGAATGCACACCAGGAAAGAAAGCTTGCTTTCTATCTCCCGAAGACGGGATTGAGGTAATGGCTATTGAGTCTTCATTTGTGAGTCTAATGAATTGATGCAGATGAAGCCTTTACTTTAAAATGTCAATGACTTCATAAATCATCTTTGCAATATTATCAGCGTGGTAGGCTTGCATCTCTCAAAGTTATCATTTTCCCATTTAAACTTCAAAATGAAAAGTTAATGAGATGAAAACAAGCCAAAATGAAAAAAAATAAAAATATCATCTCGAGAGTATAGAGTATCTGCATACTAAACCAACCACATCCCACCAAATTGCTTCTAATAATGTAATAAACATAATCTAAACAAGATAAAGCGAAAAAATGTCCACAAAACCATCTCTCAAGAGAGTACATTGAAATCTGAAAATAACTACAACCAAACATCCCACCAAATTGTTTCCATGTAATGTAATGAACATAATCGACAAAAAAAATTGAAAAAAATCATCTGTACTCTCGAGAGAATCAGAGAATCTGACAAAATAACATTACTAAACCAAACAACCAAATTCTTAACATGTAATGAACATAATGTAACAAAAGAAAGCTAGAAAAAATGTTAAATCATACTCTCTTGAGAGTACAAGAAATCTGATGCAAAATCACAAAACTAACCAAACAATTTTTCCACTGTAATGAACATAATATGAACAAAGGCTGAAAAAAAATATCAAAATCATCTGTACTCTGAGTCATGAGAAAATAACACTATACAAAAATATCCCACCAAATTGCTTTCAATGTAATGTAAAAAACATAATCTGAATAACGAGGCTAAAGAAATTGAAAAAAAATGTCCACAAAATCATCTGTACTCTCAAGAGAGTACAGATGCAAAATAATACTACTAAACTAATCAAACAGCCACCAAATTACTTCCAATATAATGTAATGAACATAATCTGAACAACCAGACCAAAGAAACTGAAAAAAATATCTACAAAATCATCTGTACTCTCAAGAAAGCACAGAGAGTACAGATATAAAATAACATTACTAAACTAACCAAACAGCCACCAAATTGCTTCCACTGGAGTATAATCAACATAATCTGAATAACCAGGCCAAAGAAATTGAAAAAAATGTCCACAAAATCATCTGTACTCTCTTGAGAGTACAAGAGAGTACAGATGCAAAAATCTCCCAAAAACAACCAAACAGTTACCAAATTACTTCTACTGGAATCTAATGAATATAACCTGAACAACTAGGCCAAAGAAATTGAAAAAAATGTCTACAAAATTATTTGTACTCTCAAGAGAGTATAGAGAGTACAAATGTAAAATAATACTAAAACCAAAACTACCAAATTGCACTGAATGTAATGAACATAATCTGAACAACCATGCCAAAGAAACTGGAAAAAAATATCCACAAAATCATCTGTATTCTCTTGAGAGTACAAGAGAGTACAGATAAAAAAATCTCCCAGAAACCTACCAAACAGCTACCAAATTGCTTCCACTGGAATGTAATGAACATAATCTGAACAATCAGGCCAAAGAAATTGGAAAAATATCACAAAACTATACTCTCAGAGAGTACGAGAGATGCATGTAAAATAATACTACTAAACGAACCAAACATCCTACCAAATTACTTCCAATGTAATTTAATGAACATAATCTGAACAACCAAGCTAAAGAAACTGGAAAAAATGTTCACAAAATCATCTGTACTCTCAAGAGATTACAGAGAGTATAAATACAAAAAATACTACTAAACCAACCAAACAGCCACCAAATTGCTTCCACTAGAATATAATGAACCTAATCTGAACAACCAGGCCAAAAAAATTAGAAAAAATATTCACAATTATCCTCTCAAGAGTAGAGAATCTGATGCAAAATAACACTACTAAACCAACCAAACAGCCACCAAATTGCTTCCATTGGAATGTAATGAACATAATCTGAATAACCAGGCCAAAGAAAGTGGAAAAAATGTCCACAAAATCATCTGTACTCTCTTGAGAGTGCAAAAATCTCCCAGAAACTAACCAAATAGCCACCAAATTGCTTCCACTGGAATGTAATGAACATAATCTGAACAACTAGGATAAAGAAACTGGAAAAAATGTCTACAAAATCATCTATACTCTCAAGAGAGTACAGAGAGTACAGATACAAAATAATAATACTAAACCAACCAAACATCCCACCAAATTGCTTCCAATGTAATGTAATGTAATGAACATAATATGAACAAGAAAGCTGGAAAAAAATGACAAAATCATCTCTTTCTCAAGAGAGCAGAGATCTGATACAAAATAACACTACTAAACCAACCAAACCACCAAATTACTTCCAGAATGTAATGAACATAATCTAAACAATCAGGCCAAAAAAACTAGAAAAAAATGTCCACAAAATCATCTATACTCTCTTGAGAGTACAAGAAAGTACAGATGCAAAAATCCCCTAGAAACCAACCAAACAGCCACCAAATTGCTTCCATTGGAATGTAATGAACATAATATGAACAACCAGGCCAAAGAAACTGGAAAAAATGTCCACAAAATCATCATATTCAAAGAGTACAGTCTGATGTAAATAACACTAAAAAACCAACCAAACAGCCTCCAAATTATTCCTGATGGATTGCAATGAACATATTTTCCCCAAACAGGCTAAAGAAACAGAAAAAATGATCAAAATGCTCTGTACTCTCAAGAGAATGCAGTAAATCTGAATAAAATAACACTACTAAACCAACCAAACAACCACCAAATTACTTCCACTAAAATATAATGAACATAATCTGAACAACCAGGCCAAAAAAATTGGAAAAAATGTCCACAAAAATATCTGTACTCTCAAGAGAGTATAAAGAGTACAGATGCAAAATAACACTAAAAAACTAACCAAAGAGCTACCAAATTATTCCTGATGAATTGCAATGAACAAATTCCCTCCAAACAGGCCAAAGAAACAGGAAAGAAATGACCAAAATACTCTGTACTATCATCCCTCAGCCACGAATTCATCTTGAAACATGACCAAACATCTTACCATATACTAAACATTTCATGCTAATCGTTAAATTTTAAAATAGCGGCATACCATCTTGGCTCTGAGATGCAAGTACACATCTCCAAAACTACTAAAATACATCCCGTTCATTTAAAGAACTCAAATGTTCTAAAATGTTCACATACTGGATGGTGAGAAGAATAGAGAAAACTGTAAATTCATTAAAGTTTAAAAACACAGGTGTAAATACCTCATGTAGTAGCCTACAATACCTCAATGGAAGTTATTCGCAAGACTTGTTCAAACCACTCGACGGCGGACGCAGTCGAGCGAGGTGAGCAAGCGGAGAAAGCCCTAAACTGTCATATGCGGGAGGAATGTCGAACAACGCCCGTCTCATTTTTCTTTTCCCGTTGTTTGAAGAGAAGGCGGGTGGTCGGGCGGGTCGGCGTGGTCACCGTCCGTCCAGCTGATTTGCGTTAAGCTAAACGGAAAAAAACCACCGGACAATTCGGCGAGTGGAGTCCACGTGCTCGGACTCTAGACGTAATATTTTGTCCTAATTCAGGTGCCAAAGCAGGAACATGCGAATAAAGTGGTTTAACCAACCGGATTCTTGTGCGTTACTTAACTCATTCTGTTAAGATAGCCGTAATACTTGGGGAGAGGTCCAAGAAGAAGATCACCGGAAAGCTGTGGAGGCCGTTGCAGAAGGAAATAGATACACAAGAAATCAAATATTTAAAAAAAATTTGAATTGTCATGAGAATCACAATAATCATTAGATTTTCAAAATACTACATATTCAACGATGCGATGCACTACGCTCCCAAGCGCTATAAATACACAGAAAGTCACGGATGCTCACAATGCTAACCCCAAACCGCTCTCCATACAGAGAAGAAGAACCTTCAATCACTCCTCATTCCTTCCTAGCTCTCATGGACAAGAAGAAAGGTGTCCCTGCCTCATCGGCGAGTTCCGAGTGAGAAGCAAAGGTATAGAAGAACCGAAAAACCTCAATACATAACTCCGAATAAAGTGGTGGAGAACCGCAAGAAATTCACCATCTCCAACACCCATTTCGCGTAGCCAGCGGCTTGATACCGTCGAACTCAATGCGATCAACTCCTAGAGAGTGGTGGCAAAATCAAAATTATTGAAATAAATTAATTTATAAGTTTAAAATCTTAAATTAACATAGATAAAGATAAAATAAATAAATTGTCACTAAGAACAACTTTAAAGTTAAATTTTTATTTTATTTTATTTATAATCAAGCTAATACCATCTTGAATTATGGATGATGCTTGTTCACTATATTACAAACATCAATCAAATATTCTATGCCAAAACTAATTGCAATATCCTCTTTGTTATGTATAAAACTAATTGCTTGTCCATCTTGTCTTGCAATCTTATCTTAGCAATATTTTTATTGTTAAAAATGCATGTTTAATTGTTTGTAGCCAATATTCATAAAGTTAAGCCCAATTAAATCAATCAATCAAAAAGATGTACATAAAAGATTTTTTCAATTTTTAAATATTTGATGTAAATAAAAATTGTGGCAAGGTTTAAAAAAAAATTGAATTTGGTGAACTTCAATTTATAAATGTACTTCAAATGAATTTTATGAATAATTTTCAATAATTTTGAATGATTGCTGCCCATCTAAAATATTCAAAGAGTGAATTAAGAATTGATAGCTCTCCAACATGTTCATTTCTTCTAATTATGAACCTAAGGTGGTCATAAAAATATCAATTTTATAATAATATTCTATTATATTAGTACATCTATATGATAAGAGGATCCCCAACCTCTAACATAGGGAGCATTCATATATATATATATATATGTATATATATATATATATATATATATATATATATATATATATATATATATATATATATATATATATATATTATGTATATATAGCTTTTCACCAAATAATTCCATCATTTAAAGAAAAAAAATTTCATCCCCTATTTCTAAATTTTTGAAAATGTTTGATTATTGATATGATATATATTGCATTAAAGAAAATACATAATAAAATAAATGAAAATCCAGGAAAGGTAGAAGCGTGGATATGAGAACGCTCGATCTGTTGAGGCGGCCGAAATGCTCGGGGAAGCCGAAGATGCCGCAGAGGAAGCGAGAGACCGTTGTTGTTAATCAAAAGAAATAATAATAATTAGAACTTCTTTCTTGATCGGTTAGACCCCGCCGAAATGTTTGAGGAAGCCGAAGATGCCGGAAAGGAAGCGGGAGGCCGTTGCAGTTGATAATTAGAACTCTTATAGTATAATTCAAATCAAAATTTAAGTTTTATTTTTAAGGAGCCTAAACCGTCGTCTCAGGATTAGAACTGATTCAGCGGCGAGCCCTCCCCGAAACTATCTATAAATAAAGGGCACGGCATTCGATCTTGCTACATTCTAAATTACTCAACCCACCTGTTCGCTTCGTTGTGGAGAAGAAGAAGAAGGAGAAGAAGCCTTTCAGACACTCATCCAGTTCTCTCCAAATGGGAAAGAAGAAGCATATCTCCACAATAGTCTGTGCTGCCGGAAGTTCCAGAAGCAAAGAAATTCAGAACCTCAAAACTCTCAATGAGCAACTTCAGAGGGAAGTGGGAAAGAGCCGGAAACAGATCGAGCAGCTCCGCTTTGAGCTGTTGAAAACCCAAAATAACAAACTACTAAAAGAAGTAAAAGAGCACCGGAAACAGATTGAACAACTAGACCTTGAGTTGGCTTCACAGACCGCCGAGCAAGATTTTCTTGCGGATATGGAGCGCAATGTTATCAGACTCGTCATCTCCTCAGCCCTCACTGAAGCCACCACGTGCGAGAACACGGAGATGGCTGCAGTAATGAAGAAGACTGAGTCAGCCACTGCCAAACTGAATGCTGTGGAAATGCGGCTGATCTCTCTCGATAGAGAGAAGGCTAAAATTCAGGAGAAGATGGAGCGCATTGTTGAGGAGAGGGATTCGACGCTTCGATATTTAGAGCAAAAGAGAAGGGCTACAGATCCTCCTGAGCCCGAGCATGGTGGAAGAATGTGGAGGAAATGGGCAGTTGCTGCGGCTTCATTCTTTGTAGCCACTGCTACAGTGATCTTCTTCTGTTCCAAGAACTATACTCTTAAATCTTAGTTCTAGAATTTAGATTAATCCGTAGCTTTATTTAATCTTTTTGATGTATTACTATTATTAGTTAGCAATTATAAATATTATTGTTCTCGTCCATTAATAGAAAGTGATTCTTGATTCTTTAAAACTGAGCTTTTACAGTGATATTTCATTAGTCTGATTTAAAATTCAGAAAAGATAATAATAAATATTCAATCTCTGTTGGAATAAATAAAATTTTGCAGATAGTTTTTAAATGTGATTTCTTTTTCATATTTTCTAATAAAATATTTTTTTGTTTTTCTGAATTATAAAAATAACAATATAAAACTAAAATGCATTGAAGGACCTTATTCACTGATCATAGATCAATTATGAGTCCGTTATATTTATTTTATTTAAAATTTAGTCTTACAAAATCAAGTTAAGAATCATCAAAATAGAGTACAAAATAGTTGATTCATAATTACTTTTGATAGCATAAATGAAGGGTAAAGATATTATTGTAATTTTTATCCTGCTAAAAAAATAAATTTTTTTTATCAATACTTATATAATATAGTAATACAATGAAATTTAGGGGAGAGGGTTGCATAATTTAATCTTACAATATTTTATTTTCAAAACCCATTAAAGCGCTTTTGTCGGCGCGTTATAACAAATTCTACTTATTTTTCAACACTTTTAGCGATGGAAAGAAATGCATTGAGAGTTAGTTCTTGCAAATTTTGAGGTTGATAGAAATATTTTATCAAGAAAAAAAAATTTGTTTAAATTGAATTAGAATTAATAATTTTTTTGCAAATGATTCTTAAATGAAACATGCAAGGAAGCTTGAAGTTGCTATAATCTCAAAGCCAGGAATTTATCATTTAAATAAATATTTTTATATAATTTAGTTTTCAAATTTAAGAATATGCATAAAAGAAATTCTTAAATTTCTTTCCCAAGTTCACTCTTATCTCTCACTCTCATGCTCTTTCATTCACTCTATCTCTCACTTCTATTTAATTGGAGAACTTGTTAAATGATGGTTCACATTAATCGATGCTAGCTAGTTTATCTTTTTTAATAGGCCTTGACTCTTGCTTCTCCCGAAAAGAAAAAGTGAAAAAAGGAGCAAAATTCATTGTACTTTCTCAATTGTCTTGAAAGTTGTATCAGAATGGTTTTTTTTTTTTTTTTTGGATAAAAAGGTGAGGGCTTTGCCCAATTTCATTCCAAAAAGAGAATTAATACAGAAAAAGTAAAGTAAAGAATACACAAAGAGGGTCGGCAGTCCCGGCCAGAAAAACAGGCCAGTCAAAACTTAAAAAAAAAAACTGAGGAAATCCATGACTCAGAGAAACACAATTTTCAGAAAATCATCTATGCATCCGTTCCTCGGTTATGCTACCAATAGGTCATTTGAAAGGGGGTCTCGTCAACAAAAAGGAGAGCAGCCATACATAAAGTCCAACAATTCGAATCAAACACAACCCAGGTTGCAAGTAGCCAGGATCGGTGATGTCTCAACAAGATAAAACACCAAAACCACCATAGAAAACACAGCTCATCATCGTCCAGCCAAACGGTAAGAAGAGGGCGTCATAGCATAAATGCGCCAACATCATGAAACAAATATATAAAACTCGAGGCGTGAATGTCTCCCTTGCGACTAGTCACCTGCACTGCTGAATTTTTTCCAAGCTTCCAAGGTAGAGATAACCTGTTGAGGCCAGGACCGCTTAATTGTCCAGCGTTGCAGTTTAAGAGATAGCCTCATCTTAATTTTGAAGCATAGAGTTTTAAAAGAATTTTCTTTCTCCTGGAATAATCTGTAATTTCTTTCACACCAAAGTGTATAAACAATAATTGCCACCATAAGTAAGTAAATCCTAGCCAGAACTTTATGCTCAAAGGAGGAAGAAGCAGCCAGGACTTGCTGCAAGGTTGGGCTCAGTAAGAAAAAACTCCCATTAGGGAGAATCTCTTTGATGATTCGGAATGAAAAAGAGCATCCAAACAGGATATGTGAGTGTGATTCCTTCTCAACATGACAAAATTTGCAATTAATAACTGGGCCAAGACCTCTAGAGCACAAAACATCTGACATTTTTAACCCCTTATGATAAGCCATCCAACAGAAGAGTGCATAATTTAAGGAAAAACCTTTAAACCAAATATCATTAGTCCAATCAACGGAGGGAATGTAGTTAAAAATAGTAAGAAGAATTAGCCTACTCGATATGCTGTTCTTCCCCTCCCAAAGAATTTCATCACATCCACTAGAAAGAGAGACCTCTCCAATAGAAAAAGCATGATTCCAGCTTGGCGGATTAGGGAGAGCCACCCACCTGTTGTTCATAATGATAGAGCTCAACCGAGCATGGCTAGGAAGATTGAGCCAAGAAAAACATCCTTGGCCTAAAATTTCGTATAATGATCTACCATGGCACCAAGGATCAAGAAAAGAAAGCAAAGCACCATTACCAATTGAAAAACTAATTTTTTCTCTGAACCTTGAAGCAGACAAGTGAATTTCTCTCCAAAGGGCAGAGGAACGAGCAGGTTTATGCCAAACCGATCCATATTTATGGCGCAACCAGGATGCAAGGGGATTGGAATGATTAAGAACTTTCCAAAAAACCTTCGCTTTACTCAATACATTAAGAGTATTCACCGATATTAACCCAGTGCCCCCTTTTTCTCTTGGAAGAGTGGTTAAAAACCAAGAGATAGTGTGCATTTTCTTACCCAACTCTCCATGAAAAAAGAATTTGGAAGTGATTGAGGTCAACTTCTTGAGGATAATTTTAGGCGACATACAGACCAAAAGATAAATAACCATTAATGGAAGAGCGAATAAGCTGCAGCCGACCCCCATAAGACAGCCATTTGGACTTCCAACCCATCAGCCAAGAAGATATTCTATCCAGTAGAGAAGAAAAATGCTGTGTTTTAAGTGTGTGATCAAAGGCAGCCCCAAATACTTCAATGGGAACTCCCCCTCATCAAAATTAAGTAATTGACAAAAAGGCTCATTTTCAGGAGAAAACTTAGAAAAACATAACCTGGACTTATTGAGATTAACTTCCAGGTAGAAAGAAAGAGAGTTTGCAAGGTGTCATTAAGAGCAATGCCACGGAAGCTACTTCTCCGACCAAAATATCATCGAAAGAAACAAAGAAATGGGAAAGCGTGATAATTGTCATATGAGATCGCTTAAAATGCTGCTCAACATTCTTATCCATTAGACAAGAGAAAATATCCATAATTATAGTAAAGAGAAAAGGAGATAGCGGACATCCCTGTTGAAGACCATTCCTGAAGAAAAGTAACCTTTCATCTGCCCATTTAGGACTATGGAAAAGGGAATACCCATGACACAGCCTTCAATCCATCTGATAAAAAGCTCAGGAAAACCTTTTTGCCTAAGTCTAGACAAAAGGGCTTCCCTGTTAACATTATCAAAAGCTTTTTTGAGATCAATTTTTGCACAAAATAAATTCTTGCTGCCATGACTCCTAAAATCTGCGCAAATTTCCTGAGCAAGCCCGATATTGTCCGCTATGTCCCTATGCTTAACAAAAGCAGATTGTGCAGAATGCACAATGAGAGGTAGCACTGATTTGAGTCTATTCGCAAGAATTTTGGCAATAACTTTGTAGATAGTATTGCATAAAGATATAGGTCTAAAATCAGTCAAAGAAGTGGCATGCTTAGTTTTCGGTATTAGAGTAATAGCACTATGTTTAATGCAATCTGGAATTTGGGATGTTTTAAAGAAATGATGAATCGCAAGTAGGAATTGTTTCCCAATAATATCCCAACAACAAATAAAAAACTTTGATGTGAATCCATCCGGGCCCGGAGATTTATTCCCATTAATGCTATGAAGTGCAGTGATGATTTCTTGGTCAGAAATAGGAATTTCCAACTCAGCATATTGAGCCTGAGAAACAACATTCCCTACAGGAATGTCCTGTAGATTAATAGCATCTGGTTTAACCTGATTAAACAAAGACATATAAGAATTACATATCGCGTCTGCAATCTCACCAGAATCAGTAAGAGTACCATAATCTGTTTCTAATTCTTTAATGATATTCACATTCCCTCTTTCTTTAATGGAATGGTATAAAAACTTAAGATCATCATCAGCATGAATAAGCCAATCATTTTTAGCTCTTTGCTTAACCACAAGCTTTCTTTCCTTGCAACTTGTCGGAATTTATTTCCGCAATTGTTGAAGCAAAGTGGGATTAAGGGGGTCCTTCTCTAGAGCTTGAAGGTGTTGATCTTGATCCATTCTAAGTTGACTTAATTGTTGCTTAAGCGGATGACTATCCCAATGGAAGTTTCTAAGGGCTCTTTTAACATTTTTTAGCTTCTTGAACAGCACAATTATTGGGTCCCCCTCAACAAACAAAGCCCAAGCACCCCTCACAACATCGAGAAATTGCGGATAAAGTACCCAATAATTTCTAAACATAAATCGGTGGAACTTATGATCAACCAACTTGAAGCATAGAATCAGAGGAGAGTGATCAGATGATAAAGGGGGAAAAACCTTATAGAAGGAGTGAGGAAAAGGTCTAGCCACAAAGTATTACAAAGAACTCTATCCGACTTTGATAAAATAGGAGATCGGTCCTTTGATTAGACCAAGTATATATAGCGACCACGAGCTAGAGAGGTCCAATAATCCATCATTTATACAATCGAAAAATCGATGTCGGTTGGGATGTATGTAGCTTACCTCCTTCTCATGTGAATAAAGAGCACAATTGAAGTCGCTGAAGCGACCATGGAGACACCATAGAGCTAGCAAAACTCCTAATAGAATTCCAAAGATCTCTCCTCGCTGAAGCATCATTATGTGCATATATCCAAGTAATAAAGAAGTCCCGTACTCTAGCGGATGAAACAACCCCATGTATGAATTGTGAAGACATCTTGATAGGGGTAAAAGAAATATTCCCAGTATTCCATTTTAACCAAATCCGACCACCCAAGCTTTGGTCAAAATTGTTGCAACAGCTTTCTGAAGGAAACAGATTGAGTGTTTTACTAGTAGAGGAGACAAGAGGATGATCTCTACTAAGTTTGGTTTCAAGAAGACAAAGCATATCTAGCTTAAACTCCTTAATAATTCTTGACAATCTTGAGTCGCCTTGCCAATAAGCCCCTCACATTCCAACAACCTAATTTTGGAGGGAGCATTAGGAAACCAAGTGAGATTAGTGGTTTTCCCTTCTTCTTAGCCTTTTGAGCTAAGGGAAGGAAGAGGATTGGTTTTGACAAGATTTTCCCTTGGGATTGTTTCCCAGGGGATTTGGATCTATCAATTGTCTTCATAGGAGATGCTGTAGCAGAACGAGTAGTGATGTTGTAAAGCACATTGGAGGTAGAGGTGGTTGTTACTTCATTTTCATCCTCATTTGAAATGATAATATTGTCTTCTTGTTCGGGAGAAGAATGAGATTGAGTTGGGAGTTGATTTAAGTCATTAAGAGGGGTGGGGTTGAGAGGAGGGGAGTTTTCATGTGCCAAATCCTGGCTAGGCTCATGAGAGGGATCTTGTAGATCAACTTGGGAGGAGGAGGGGATACTATTTTCAACAACGATAGGAGGGTTCCCCCCAGAAAGCTGAAGATTAGATCTGCCTTGAGGTTTGCGACTGCGGCTTCTACCACGATTCAATTTTTTATTCATTTCTGTAAGAGGACATTGCATAGAGGAGTGAGAGAAGGTTGCGCACTTCCACGACTGGGTTTCCAATCATATTGAATCTCTTGCTCAATTTTAGTCCCATTCAGATTAATGAAAACAGTGTCGGGCAAGTTGGAAGACGGGCTGATTTGAACACAAATCCTAGCAAAAGTCAATCTCGATCTAGTAGCAGTTAAATGATCCACTGCAATAGGAATGCCAATCTTGCTAGCAACCTTAGAAAACCCTTCCTCATTCCAACAGCATAAGGGAAAATTAGGAAGTTTTATCCAAAGTGGAATATCAGAAAAATTTTCTTTAACTGGCCGAAAATCCCAAGACCACTTCTTGAAAATAAATGGTTTACCATTTAAAAAACAAGGACCATTATCCCATACCACATCAAAATCTTCCTGACAAGAAAACTTAAGAAGAAAAAAATCTCCCTCAAGCGTAAGTCAAAATGTCCCTTGAATACCCATTTTTTCTTAATAGCAGCAAGGAGTGATCCGTAAAATGGACGTTTCCCGATAGCATGACCAACAAGGGAAAGCTTCCAGTCTTTTTGGCTGGCCTCAAGTTCGGCTTCAGAAAAACAAACCTCCTCTTACGTGAAGGTGGGTTAAGGGTTTTATCCACCGATGGATAAGAATTGAACAGCTCTTTCCAATTGCAATTGGAAAGGGGTCTCTGAACAGGGGAGTGAGTAGAAAGTCGAATCCCAGATGAGTTGGGGGGGGCGCCCAAAATAGAGCCAGAAATAGATTGTGAAGCAGGGAGAGACGAAGCTTGACCGAGGTCCATATTAGTGCAGAAAGATTAGGGAAAGGGGGAGAGAAACTAGAGGTAATGGAACAAGTAGAGGCCAATCGAGAATATGGGACAGAAGAGGACGCTTGAACAGCCGGACCCCCGGCCGTGGCCGGAGGTCAAGAACAAGAATAGCCTGCTGAGAAACCAAAGGAGCGTACCTTTAACCAAAACCACCGCGAAGAAGGAGATCTGGAGCTCGTCGGGACGAAAGAACGGAAGCCCTAGCATCAGCCGTATTTTTCCTCAGTAAAAAATGTATCAGAATGGTTCAAGAATCATTATAGAAGATAATTTTTTTTTTTTTAAAGAATTGATGCAAATGAATGCTAGCATTTTAAATGTCATGTAACTATGTTCATGTCCTATTTTAGGAGTTGTGATTTTTTTTTCTATATCACAGTGCATTAACTTTGCTCTTAATGTAGAGCATTTAGGAAAGTGTTGATGTACATAATCTCATCATTTCATCTTAGAGGTTATTTCCATGAATGGAAAAAAATTGTTATTTAAAAAGTCATGTCATTACTCAAATAAGCTTTAATTTATAGCTCTCTTTATACTGAAACGTCTAATTCAAATATTATAAATCATAATTATCATAGAATGGTGACGCCAAAATGCATATTGGTGTGTTTTACACAATTTCCTAGAATGATCTGTGCTCAGGTGTTTGACATAATCGACTCTTTATGTGTCTGTGCTTCATATCCACACCTAGCACTGTAATTTCATGTGTTTATCGAAGTGTCTTTCTGTAATTTCTGATATTCTATGTATTGCTACAACAAATAAAAGAATTTGTAAGCGTTAAATATACATTATATTAATGTTATATAGCTCTCTAGATTATAGATTGAAAATGGAAAGTTTCTCCAATTCTCCAACTGATGTTAATGTTTATATTATTGTAAAATAATTCAGTAACTAATTCATTATGAACAAATATCTTCACAAAAATATTGAGTGTTGGTGTTTGTGATTTAGTTGTGCATATATGTGTGAAACCTTCCATATATATATATATTTGTTTTCTAGAGCTCTTCATGTTGCAATGTAAGGCATGAAATTAAAATAAACAAGCTAATGGCAGAACTTATATGGTGAGTTTATCACCAAAATTGTTAACCTAAAAGTAGGGGAATATAGAGTACGATAATAAGAAGTTTTAGATGACCAACTTGCTTATTAATGAAAGCTTTTCATGAAATTGATTTTCTTTTTTACCCAAGGTATTGTGATTGTATACCAGTAGATAGGTTGCTTAACCTTTCTTTAACATTCTGATTGGGAGTTGATTAAAGGGCAAAAAAAAAAAAACAAAAAGAAGAAGAAGAAGTTACATGTTGAGAAAAAAGGAAAGAGAAATATATATGTATTTCTTTTTGATTGGGAATTGGAGAAATTAGTTAAAACTTACAGCTCATAAACACAAATTATTGATTAGAAAACTCACTTATGGACATCAATGCATTAATAACAAGGGCATATAAGTATATGACTCACATTTGAAAGCAAGGTGTATCCTGATGATCTGCAGACTTTGGGGCATCAATAAAATATTGCATAATGCTGCCTTGTTAGGCTCGAGCCAATCAAAACATAAGCTGCCATGAGCTAAATTTGTTAATAGATATAACCAAACTTTTGAAGTAAGGGTATTGAAGAATTGAGTCATGCTCAAGTTAAGGCTAACCCAAGCTTGACTCGCCTACTCAATGTGAGCTCTACCTCAACCTTGACTCGTCAGAGAAATAGCTAGCTTGAGCTTGACTCGTGAGCTCAAAGCAAAGTTGCGATGGGAACTCATTGAAGAAGTCGCGACAGGAACTCACTAGAGATGGTCTTGACTCACGGCTACCTCTTGGGAGTGGAATTGAGTTCCTTTGTTGGAGAAGATAGCAAAGGCACTGATGGCTTTGGCATTGGGGGTAGTCGCAACGGGAGCTCGCTAGAGATGTTATTGACAAGATTAGCAGTTATTGGCAATGAAGTTGTGTGGGAGGTTGCAGGAGAAGGCATCAATAGGACCATTGACGAGAATGTCACTATAGGAGGATGGGAGGAAAACCAGAGTGCGGCTCAGTTTGTGCAGTCGGAGGCAGAGAGAGGAATCGGCTTGAGATTCTAACAAAATGGGAGAAGTGAATGTGGAAGACTGACAGGTAGGGAGACAAAGTAGTTGGAGAGACCAATGTTCTGAAGGATTGGAGAAAGAGAAGGTGTGGAAGAGGAGAGAAGCTTACCACTTGAATAGAGGAAAGATTCTTGTGATTGAAAACGAGAACCTAGGTAGCGAAATACCAAGAAGGGAGTTTAGCGTTCAGTTTGAAGGAAGAGTAGGAGGAAACTTGAGGTTGAGGAAAGCGGGATCAGTTGAGGGAAGAAAGCCAACAGTCGGAGGAAGACTCTCACAAATGAAGGAATGAAACAAGATCGAAGCAAGGCGAAGGGCTTTCGGGTGGAGCGTGCGTGCATGAGAGGTTTTTTTTTTCTCTTGGTTTATAAGGAGGATGGACCAAGGGTCAACAAGATGCTTCAAGTGATTTACACTCTTTTGAAGCTTGTTAAGTGTAAGGCAATAACTTGCTAAGCGCACTAGGTGATGACACTACTAGCAAGTGTTGGAATCTAACATTGAGTCTTGCATTCTTCAAAGTAGAATTTTTAGATTTTGAAAGTTGTGCTCTTTTCAAACTTTTATTGTTTTTCTTTCTTTGAAAATCATACATTCCCGAGGTGGCCTATTGAATATAATTTTACTCTAACTCTTTCCACTAGTATAAAACCATCATCAATTACTAAAAAAAATTAAAGGTTCCTAATCATATCCCTTAGTTCAAATAAGAGCAGGACACTTTTCGTTAGCACTATAGATCAGTTGTAAAACAAATCTCTACAATGTCATAAAGTTTGCCTCATATTGTATCATAGATCGATCTTTTTGCATCACTCTCATATATTTATTTTTCATTTACCTTCTCACAGAAAGGGGCATAAATTATTCTCTCCACAAAATCTTTCCAATTAGAGTAAACCATGCAAAAGTTGTATTTTATTTGATTAAAAAGATTTATATACATGGAGTAAAGTCTTACTTAAATTCTAATATTGAAATATGTAAGAATGAAATCAAATGGAGTACATATCATTTAACGAGGAAAAGTAATCGAATGAACTACTTAAAACTTCATATTCAGATATCCAGGACTAAATATCCATTAACATTCTTACTTACATAAATCAATATATGTGAATGAAAGAATAGAACTTTACTTCATGCATTTAAGCTATAATAATCATATGTATTTCCTATGTATTCATAACTAACATTTATAACATATATAATCACTTGTTTATAAGATTTGGAAAGTAGATTTAGATTTAATAGTGATAATAGCCACACATATATTAATTTAAATCAACACATGCAAGTTTGGCATAAAGGAAATCATTTATGTTTAATTAATTTTTGAAAAATGAGCACATGAATCAAGTGACATACAATATTTTAATATGATTGGGAAGAAATAAAGAGATATAAGCATATAATTTCATTCAATTAAACTAATTCCCAAAGACAATCATATAAAATAAACTTATTTAAAACAAACCAATATTTCTTAATGTCACTTTCGATTTTATGTTTATCTTGATTTAAGAGGTGTAAGAAAGATTTGCTAATCCAAATCCCATTCTCCATGTGTAAGTTAATTTGATTTAAGGAAAAGCAAGTAGGTTTATTTTATAGATTAATTAGGTTAAGGTGCGAATAAAATCAATTAATTAAACCCTTGCCCATATTACCTTAAGGTAATTGATTAAATAATTATGAACTAATGTAATATGCAAATACATTGAGAAGTAAATATGCTCCTATGAATTAAAAGGGGCCTAATGTAATTAGCTCATAATTATTTATTAATTAAGCTTAAGAAATTATTTTTAATTACTTTTATGATTTTTTTACACATGTGAGTTAATCATAATTTCACTAACCTCTTTAGGCTCTTGAAAACCTAAAGCTCTACCCAAGATTAAAACAAGGAAATCAGATTCTTAATTAGGTGATTAATCCATTAATTCATTTCTCTTTAATTAGTTAACAAAGTTAAATAATTATCTTGGAAATGAGATGGGCTTAAAAGATAGGGAAAGAGGTCCCAACCTAATTCCATAAGCCACCTATGACCAAGCATGACTTAATTTGATTTTTAATTAAGTCATTAATTAATTAATTAATAAAAGAGGGAAAATTAGAGAGGCTCAATCCACTTCCTTAAGTCTTCTTACCATTCAATAGTGATTAGAGAGACCAAATAGTTAATTTATCACTATCAATATGCTTAATTATACCTTAATTAAGTTAAGAAGGTAATTAGAGCTTAATCAATCAATTTACCTAATTAATCAACAAATAAATTTCAAGAAAAATAGGGGAGGCAGATGTCATCCCCCTAAACATCCTCAAAAAATTTGGAATTGATTAGGTTCTTAATAAGGGAATAATTAAATTAATTAAATTTTAATTGTCAAAATTACTATTTCAAATTAATTAAGAATAATTTTAATGGATTCCTCCCTGAAATACTTTTAAAATGAGCTATTATTTATATTTTGAGTTTTCTACAATAGTTATAAATTATGAAAGTTTCAACCTTAAAATCCAATTAATAATCATTAATTAAGCGTGATTTCATGACACGTGGCTTTCATGTGGCGCGATTGATTATTTAAGTTATCACGTCTACGCCAAGTCGGTGGCGACATCGATATTTATAATCGTCTAATCTCGATTGATGCGCGGATCAAACCCGGCGTAAGGGGATAATCTGCTTGATCTAGCATAATCGATCGGCGTTCTATCACGTAATGGGCGCCCATGATCCTTCTTTTCACGAAGCGATAAAATAAGCGTTATCACAAAACTTCAAAATCAACCCACACCATCAAGGGAAGAAGACGAGCACATTCGATCAAGATTGCATGTAATGGAATTTTTTTTCGAAAAAGACCAACCACACTTAAGCTAGAGATCAGCTTTCATGGAAATACCTCACCGAAGCCAAGACTGACAGTTTGCACGCTTAAGGAAGCTTCGTCTAGTAGAGACAAAACTCTGTCGATTAGCACAAGCCCTGATTTGGTGTGAATTGCCTTGGAGACCAAGATCCTCCTCCTTGGCATTCAACTTTGATTGAACTTGAGCTTGGAGTTGATTTGGAGCTCGGAAATGATTGGGGTGGCCTCGATGAGGTGTAGAGATGGTGTAGGAATGATGAATTTGATTGAGGTGGGGTATTGGTGAAGTTAGGATCGGCTAGCCTCCCCTTTATTTAGGGAAGAGAGAATCAATGAGGGAAACTTGGAATTGCTCTAGAACTCACAAGGAAGCTCGCTTAGTGTTGGGAAGCTTGCAAGTGAATTGGCCTGTTCCCATTGAATTGGGGAGTATACCCCTTGATTTGCTAGCTGAAAATTTTCCTTGTCAAGATTTTCACGGATGCTTATAACTCGACACGCTTCTTTTGAATTCTTTTTTTTTTAAAGATTTTTCATGTCAAGTTGTATGTTCATCATATAATCTTCTAACTTAACGAGCCTTTCGTACTCCTCCAAAGAGTTGATTATCTTTTGTATTTCAAGCTTTAACTACTTCTTCCTTGATTTGTGAGGTTTTAATGAAAAAGGGTAGTTAATTTTCACTTTGGATAGGAGAATTCTTGAGTCAACTTCAAGCCCCAAAAAATTCTTTCCACAATTGCCTTCTATGACTAGAAGGATGTTACTCATTTATTTAGTCTTCTTTGAGACATCTAGGTGATCTATAATGCTAGCATTCATTAATTATTACATCATCTTTATAATAGAAGTAGTCATTAGTGTAATAATTTATTTTTTTTAGCATTCGGGCTTACAGAGGATACTAATTTTGTTATTAATGTATAAATCAATTGTCATTAATTACCTTTTGGATTAATATCTTTTAGCAATCCAATAAATTGATCGAAATATTAACACTTGTTAAATTTTACTTTGATAATAAGCATTCTTATTGAAATAAATAACTCAGAGTGATTGGTGTAGATATGGATGTAAATGAGCTAAAAGCAAATTAATTGTTTATTTGTGTTTAGCTAATTCAAAATTTATTTATTTGAATTCAACCGTCCTCAAAATAGTTTGATAGTTTGTTTGTTGTTCATGTTTGTTTTGCATCAATCGTAATGAGTTTGTTTAGGCTCACATTAACTTGAATTATTAAAACTTAATAAATTTTTAGCTCTATTTAGTAAGCATTTCTTAAAAATGATGACTTAATAAATTTTATTTAATTAGAATTTTAGTATGTAATTAAACTACTGTAATATATATATAATTTTAAAGTGAAATAAGTCAAACACAATAAAATAGAGGGCTATTCATGTGGAGCTCAATTACAAATTCTATACGTTCGGCATATTTGCTTTGCGAATGATTCAAATAAAAGTTAATTAACGACTTGAACATAAGTTGTTCACAAACAATAAGCATCTTTGATAGCCCAATATAGCAATGTCATAATAGTAGTTGAGTCGCACATAATAAATGATGAAATATTTAATTCTTGTTATTAGGAGCCTCTTCACTAGCTTTTCCAATTTATGTTATAATCTCTTTGTTTGCTTTTCATTTAATGGTACATAATTAGCTGAAGCAACAAAGCGAATGCCAACAAACATCTCACTCTTTCTATGTGATGACCAAAACCAATAATCAGGTTAATCCTTTCTAATACAAATCAATTTTTATTCCATATGGTGTTGACTATATTTGATTTCTTGCATTAAAAACATGAACATCTAAAAAAATTTTTGGAATAAAAAATCGATCGATGAGAAGGTATGGAGGCAAACAAATCCAACTTCTTTAAAGAAATTCATTTATTCATCACCTTAGTCAAGATGACAGTCAATTATACATCAATGAATGTTGAGTTATAATATCCATGTGCTATAAATATTTTAAATATTTATCCTTTTATTACACATTCAAATACCATATTAAATTATGAGTTATTTTTCAAATAAAATTCATATATTATTTACATAAATGCATCTTCAATTATATACATATATCAAAAATAATACAAATGTAATAGTACATAAAACTATTTAAATAATTTGCATAACATATACCCATATACAATAATCTTAATAGCCAAAGAACTTTAATTTAATATAACATGCAACTATCTAATTAAATTGCATGCATATAACAAAAGAAGTTTGAATTAAAACTTTCATAAACATGATTAAATAAATTAAAGATAAATATAAAAATTATTTTACTGATAATGGATCTAACATGATTATATGAATAAAAATGTATAGCCCTTAAATTAAATGTAGATTTAGTTAAAAATATGATCTCAAAATTATAAGTAATCATAGATCTAAGAAAAACATTTATCTAAAAAAAATAATATAGATCTAAAGAAAAACTATAAATATAGAAATATTATAAAAACAAAGCATACATCACAAAATCAATAAAGTTAACAAATGAAACTTTGATTTTTGTGGGTAGAGAACGTACTCTATCTTCAAATCTATTGGATAAATAGAGCAAATCTAGCCTAGATGAAGTAATCTAAGCTACAAAACAAGGTAAGAAGTTGCAAAGGAAAGAGAGGGGAAAGAAATTAGGGGGAAAAGTGCTCATAGGTTAAAAAATATCAACGCATATTGGTGGATTTTTTTTCCCACTTACATAAGAAAATTTCTTAACAAAAAAATAATAACAATAATAAAAAAAATCAAAGTATTTCTCTTAAATTATTGTTGGATTTTTGCTAAAAGTTTGCATGCAACCTGATAGTTTTGTTCACTAATACTATGTTTTCTAGTAATCTTGGCTAAAATTCCTTGAAAGAATTCAATTCATTATTGTTCAATAGTAAAAGAAAGCATCTCTAAGATTGAGAGTAATGCACAAAAGAAAAAAAAGAGAAAAGTAAACATGATACAAAAGACATAAAATTTATATGATTTGATTGCAACCAAACCTACATCCATACGAGGAAAGAGGATATGATCCGTAAAATATGGAAGGTACAAATATGATGAATAAAAGCACACTCATCATCTCTTTCTTAATCTCAAGTGCACCTATGCTTAAATAAAAGTAGAATCTCTCACGTAAGTTGATTATCTCTAATAGAGATACCTACCACCAATATATAAGTCCACCGAAATCCTCAAAATCGCTTGTGAATAGTGAAATCCTACAATTGTTATTTATAGTGAGAAATCAAGATTCAGTATTTTGTACTCCAACAAACCATAACCTTTAGGATATGTCTTGTTTCTTCTTCCTAAATGAATGAAACCTTTAAGTAAAGTTGATATGTCCCGAAAGTCTACAAGCATAGATTACAAATCCCAATTAAGAGATATCATCTCATAATCACTAAAACCCAAGCAATCTTAAAGAGTATCACATGACTCTATGAGGTGGTGTCTAAATTTGTCATCCCAATGCTATCTTTTTCCTTGATATATTGACCTAATAAGTATCAATATGCAAACTTCTTCTCCCTATTTACTTCTTTCATTCATGAACTACTGATTATAACATTCCTATCACCTTATTAGTGTTGGACACTTACAAATTGCAATTCATCACACTTTTAGAGATGACCTAAGTTTCTCAACATCATAAGAATAGTTTCGAGTAGGTAACTCAATAACATTCCGCTAGCAAGAGAATATTGGGTAGCAGGAGGATGGTATGGAAGTATTGGATTTTCCAATAAATATACCAATTTATCAGCCTCTTCCTTCCTAAGACTCTTCTCCAAGGACGCCACATGTTTTTGATGTTCCTCAATCAACAAAGTTAGCTCATCAATCTTGCAACTCATATGGGCCTCTAAACAAAAAATAATTGCCCAATTAAGAACAAACAGGTACAAATATTTTTCAATTTTTGGTAAGTCTATCAATGTCATATGACAATATTAACAAATAAAAACTTTACCAATGTCAGAATGTCTTCTCTGTTCTGATCCTAGCATTCTCTAAGAAGCTTCTCATTAGATATCCATCTTCCAGTACCATTGACACAGCCCGAACTTTTTTTATGTTCTCCCACAACTCCATATTCCTTCCCTATAAATTCATACTAAATGATGAAAAGAGGGAACCACAAAAGCGGTGTCAATACATGAAACTGAAGATGGATATCTAAATGATAAACTCTAGCATCTAAACTAAACCTAGAGGAAGGAAGGGAATGGGAAGGTGCCGGAGACCAGATGGAATCCATGTGAGATGGAGTTCTTTCTCGATTGCTGTCGCTTGCAAATGAGGAAAGAGGGGCTGTTTGGTTGGGGGATTTGAGCAGGATCTAATCTAAATCCCGCAAAACAGCAAAAAAGAAACAATGACTTTAAATCCTACAGAACTTTAAATCTAGTTTCTCCACTTATTTGCTTTAAATCACAGAATTCTAAATCTTGTTTCTACTCCGTTTTGCCTTAAATCACAGATCCAAAAAATCGCATTCGCATGCAGATTTACGGAATTTACCCAAACAAAAGCGAGCGAAAGAAGGTGAGAGGAAATCGATGGCTGCGGTCATAAGGAAATCAGGAGGATGGGAGGAAAATCGAGAGTGCGGCTCGGTTTGTGCATATCAGGGGAAATCGGGAGAGAGGAATCGGGCTTGAGATTCCAACAAAAAGGGGAAAAGTGAATGTGGAAGACTGGACGGGTAGGGAGACAAAGTATCGGTTGGAGAGGTACCAATGTTAAAGAAGGATTGAAGAAGAGAGTGAAGGTCGGTGGAAGAGGAGGGAATCAAGCTTACCGCTTGAAGAGATGGAGCCAAGATACTTGCGATTGAGAGAAACGAGAGCCTATGGTAGGAACTGAGCGAATGCCGAGAAGGGAGTTGAGCGTTCAGTTTTGAGGGAAGAGTAGAAGGAAGAGGCGGGACTGGTTGAGGGAAGAGCCGATGAAGAGATCGGGAGGGAGACTCGCCCGCGTGCAGTTGAAGGAGGCGAAGCTGAGTGAACGAAGGGATCGAACGGGGCGAAGGGCTTTCGGGGTGGAGCGTGTGAGGTTTTTTTTTTCTCGGTTTTGGGAGGATGGACCGAGGGTCAACAAGATGCTTCAAGTGATTTAAACTCTTTTGAAGCTTGTTATGTGTAAGGCAATAACTTGCTATGTGAACTTGTGCTCTTTTCAAATATTTATTGTTTTTCTTTCTTTGAAAATCACACATTCTCCAGCTCTTTCCACTTTTCTCATCCTTTAATAGAAAGTGATTCTTGATTCTTTAAAATTGAGCTTTTACAAAGATATTTTATTAATCTGATTTAAATTCAGAAAAGATAATAACAAATATTAAAATTTTGCAGATAATTTTTAAATGTGATTTCTTTTCATATTTTCTAATAAAATATTTTTTTATTTTCCTGAATTATAAAAAAAATAATTTAAAACTAAAATGCATTGAAAGACACACTACTCAAATCATTAGATCAAAAATTATGAATCCATTATATTTATTTTATTTAAAATTTAGTCTTACAAAATCAAGTTAAGAAATTATATATCATCAAAATATAATACTAAATAATTGATTCATAATTACTTTTGATAGCATAAATGAAGGGTAAAAAAATTATTATAATTTTTTATCCTGCTGAAAAAATAAATTTTTTTTATCAATACTTATATTATATAATAATACAATAAAATTTAGGGGAGGCTGCAATCTTAATCTTACAATATTTTATTTTTCGAAAACCCTCCCACCTTAATAAGCCCATTTCTGTCGACACGGAAAACCACTGCATTGAGAGATGTACTTAATGCAAATTTTGAGATTGATAGAAATATTTTATCAAGAAAAAAAAATTTTTATTTAAATTGCATTAGAATTAATAATTTTTTTTGCAAATGATTCTTAAATGAAACATGCAAGGGAGCTTGAAGTTGCTATAATCTCAAAGCCTTTTCCAGGAATTTATCATTTAAATAAATATTTTTATATAATTTAATTTTCAAATTTAAGAATATGCATAAAAGAAATTGTGCAAATAAATCTAATGTGATTAGATGAAACCTAATCAAATTGCATATCATATTGCAAATAGTTAGATTAGAATTAAAGATGGTGTAATAAATTAAGGCAGGTACTCTACTTTCTAATTTTTACAAATATATATATATATATATATATATATATATATATATCAAGATAGTTAAGAAAGTGAATTTATTACAAAAATAAAATTTGCATATCTGACTTTTGCAAAGTCGAAATCAACCAAATATCAATGAATGAAAACATGAGAACATTATGAAAAAAATTAACACATGTTTCCATAAATGACTGCTTTGAACTCTCACCAATGCAAGAGTATAAAAATAATAATATATAAAAATATAAATTTGTTTTGATTTAAAACATCAGAATTATTGCTTCATGATATGCATATGATTTTGAAACATTACACAATTATTGATCTGCTCATTACATTAAGAGACACAAACATAAATGAATATATATATATATATATATATATATATATATATATATATATATATATATATATATATATATATATATATATATATATAAAATAAAATAAACAGATTTTGGTCACCGTTTAAAATAATCTTGTTGCAATGGTCACCCTAATGGCTTAACCCTCCATCTGCCAAGCCTTATAATAATCTTGTTGATTCATTCTCAAAAGACGACCATCATAATTATGACAAGATAGGTGAAAGATGACGACCACCTTGTCACATAGGTTAATTATTAGAAAAAAAAATGTTGGTGGAATTCCATGATATCTAACAAACATTATCATTACCATTATGACATCATAGCAGTAATTATCGTCACCTCAAAAAATCAAGATTACATTACAACAAATAGTCGAGATTGACCATGGCTAAGGTCAGAAAGAAACTAATACACGCCATGAACAACTCAACTTAAATAAATCGATTCAAATTTGCTTAAATTAATAAATAAACAAACTTGTTTTGAAAACTCAATGATTAAATGAACTAAATTTGTATGACCCATCTCAAACTCATTTGTTATTCAATAAATAACTTGTTCAATGCTCGATATTAAACTTGATGATAGCTCATATATTATTTAATGAAAATGTGATTAAACATAATATATTTAATTATAGATTTAATAATAATATGATATAATTTAATATGAATAGTATTATTTTATTAATATTTATTCATTAATAAATTTATTAAATAACTCATCATTTTTTTTAATTCTATTAGTTTAGTTCTATAAATTTATTTTTTATAACTTAATATAAAAAGCAATGTATTCATTTAAATTTTTAGCTTGTTGAAGTACTCGTTCATTTAATATAAACAAGCTAAGTACGATCACTGAAAATTTTAAACAAGCTAAGCATCAGCTTATATGAGAAAGTTCGGCTCAAGCTCCAGCCGACATGAACTTATATTCCAAGTCAACTCCAATCTATGGTGATTTAGCTCAATTACAACCTTACCACCATGATATGATTCAATTCTTAACCTCATTCAAAAAAGAGGTCAACACACCACTCACTCTTCCCTGTAGTGGCAACAACATCTCTCAACTCTTCTTCAAAAAGTTGCTTTCTTATGCAAACTCTTCTAACTCTCAAATCTTGGCACACAATGCCTAGATCTTGAGTTATTGAGAGTGATTTTTGCACATTCGTATGTCTATTTATTTTTTCACATTCTTATATCTATTTATGTTAGCTTTAGCCTAGGGGTGCAAATGATTTAATCCAACGCATAAGCCAGCTTTAGGTCGGCTCGATATATGGCTCGTGAGCCAAGCTCAATGATCTACCAAGCCTAGCTTGAGACAACCCAAACTTAACTGATTAACTCACAAGCTAGCTCATTTAAAAAAATTAATATAAAATAAACTAAAAATATATTAGAATTCAAAAATATAAGTATAAAGTTGTTACAAAATAATTTAAAATTATATCTTATTTTCTTATATAAAATAATTTCTTATTATTTTTCTTCTAATTTCTCATTCTTTTTATTATTTTATTACAATAATTACTAGAATTAGATTTTTTTTATCTTTTCTATACTAAATGAGCTAACTTGTGCGCCGACTCGAATTCACAAAATAAAGCTCTAACTCAATTAATTAATCAAGCTCAATTTCAAGCCAGAGGTAAGTTAAACTCAATTCAACTCATTTACGCCCGTACTCTAACCTCTTCACTGACAACATTTGCACATTGCCCTTATCTACAACTCTACAACTCTAGCCACACACTCTATCTTAAACACTATAAGCACTCATAACGCTTGTTGTCATCCTTTGTTGAGATCTTTGATTGTTATTCACACTTGCATCCTTAACAAAAAAAATCATGTTCTAACATTTCTTATTTCTTTGATCATCAATTTGGTATGAAGTCTATTTATTTCTTTGTTCATCCTCTATTGAAGGACATGTTCTTTTGTTCATCCTCAATTTGAAAATCTGTTTATCCTCTATTTAAATCTTTCATAATTGCTCCACTAGCATTTGTAGACATACATCAGCCTTCGCAAGATCTCCACCAAAATTCATTAATATCCATTGGCATTCACAGATCACCTTTGACATTGGTAGACCTCCACCCATTGCAGATCTCCAGCAGCCATCACAAAGCTTAAACAACCTCCAAGAGATCTTCATGGCATTCACAAATCTCCTCCAATATTCAGAAGACTTGATCTTCATAGACCCCCTTCAGCTGTCACAAAATGCCCACCAGCCTTTGTGAATTTCCATTGGACTTCGCAGATTGCCACAAAGCTTTATAAGTCTCCATTCGCCTTCACAACATCATCTTTGTTCAATCCTGATTATTATTGCTTTGCACATGTTCCTCTAGCTTCCGCCAGCATGCCTCTCTCCTTGCCTAATATTGTCTTAAGTTGATTGCGATTAGTGACCATTCAGGTGCTAACAAACTGAAAGCTTATAGATATATACATATGTATGTATATATATATACATATATAAATATATATATAAACATATACATATATAAGTATATATATATATATACATATGCATACATACATACATGAATTTAAAAAGGAACTCTGTACGAGCAAAATAAATATAATAATATGATGAATTTAATATATATATATATATATATATTGTCATTAATGTATAATAACAAAAAAAGAAAGAAAAAATGAGCGACAAGCCCTCACTCGGGTTCTCCTCACGTGCAGACTTCTCCTCACGCGACTGATCCCAAAGCAAAACCACTCGCTCCCGTCCCCCTTGAGACCCCAAGCCTTCGGCTCTCACTCGTTCTCCTCCGACTCCCCAACCGACGGGGAACCGCTGAACGACCTCACCCATTCCCTTTTTTTTCTCCCACACTCGTTCCGTCCACCTTTAAAACCTAAAATTCTTTTCATTCCATCTCGCTCTTCTCTCATGCTTCCGTCTCCCTCAACTGCAAGGGAACTGTACACACGCTCCCTCACACTCTCTCGTGCTCCCCGTCTTCGATCGAACCATAAACCGAAAGCCTTCGCTCCCGATTCCCCTCTTCCGCATTCGCTCGGCTCCCGTTTTCCCTAAAACTATATGCCCTAACTCCTTGTCCGACCTCTATCACTCACAAACGGCGGCTGCCGAGATGTAACTCCGTCATCAAATGGGTTCCTCTCGGTCTCCAGTACTTTCCCATTTCTTTCCTTCCATTCCCTCTCACGGTTTATGACTCCAAAACTGCAAGCCTCCAACCTCTCCCGGCATATGTTCCTATAGCTTCCATCAGCATGCCTCTCCCCTTGCCTGATATTGTCTTAAGTTGATTGAGATTAGTGACCATTGAGGTGCTAACAAACTCAAAGCTTACATATATATATACATATATATATATATAATATTTATTTGTAATAAAGATTTTTTTTATTATTTTCTTGCTCTTTTCCTTCGTCTATATATAGGCACATAAATGTCTGGAATTCAAAAGAATTTAATAAAATGAACAAATACTCCTATCATCTCTCTTTCGAATATAAAATATACTTTATTTTTTTCACTTAAAAAATCAAGTGACAATCAATCTTCAATGATCTTCATGTATTAATGTTGTGTATTGACATATTCAACAAAATTATAACGAACTAAAAAAAATTCATTGAAGAATAAGAAGTACATGTCTAACTTACATGCATTTGAAGTACTTCAACATCAATGAAGAAAGAATTGACGATTTAAGAAGGAATCTGACAAATATCAGAGAAATTGCTCATTAGTGCAAGGTGCAAAAGAAATTGACCATAAGCATTGCAAAATAAATTATAGAATAAGCAGTTGATAGAAATCCTAAAATTTTATTCTGCTCTAGCATACAATATGCTTCAACAAATCTATCAAGAAAACTGATGCGTGATAAGGATGCAACATGACCCCAAATACGTGACAAATTACAAAAGATGTTTAGCTTTACTGAGGTTTCAACTTTTAAGAACCTTTTATCCAATGGAAGTTCATTAGTCTTTTGAAAATCATTGAATTAATTTAATATCTGACATCAGTAACTTACCCCCTATCAAATAGGTATGTTATACTATTTCAGAATAATTTCACAGGTCAAATAAAAATTGCACATTGATCGTTTGAGGAGCAATTTTTGTTACTACTACGCACTTTTCTGCTCTGCTCATCCTATTTGTTCAACAATTTCTGCATGTTTGATTTATGATTGGCTAATATTATGATGCATTGACATGGTGGGGCCAAATTAGCGAAGTTTGCTCACAAAGTCATATTGATGTAGGTAAAAAATATTAAAAGTTTTCATCACACCTAAAATTAACATTACAACATGAATTACACATGCCCAACTGCCAATGAGGACTCTTTGGTGGCTTGCTTTCCTAACCATCTTGTTCCAAATCCATTGACTTGCATACCGATCCGACACTCAATGCTAGAGATGGCTACTTGGAAGAGAATGACTCTTAAAGGGACTTACCGTGAGATTCTTGCTACTTATTATGATACTAATGCAGCAGAGCATCCATGACAAACTGGACTGCATCTCTCACAATTAGCATAAAAAATGTCATTTTGAGCGCTAAAGGTTATGAGTTATTTACTGTAGTTAAAAACATGGAGTGTCGCAGATGTTCTTCACTGATATGATGGAGAAAGATGAATAAATCCTCTTCTTTGCAGTTATAGATATTTATTAACCAAATTTGCTTGATGTATAAAAAAGTAAACTTAATATGAAAGTAGGTAAAGCAATAAGATCTATAATTGCAAATTATTTCAGACAAAAAAACATCCATAGATGTCACAATTGGTTGGCTAGGATGCATACTCGCTCATCAAGTAGACCAACAAGACAAAAAAAAAAATGAATAGTGGAGAACATGAAAAACTATATAATAAAAAAAGAAACATAAATACTTAAGTATAAGAAAGTAAACAAAACTGGAGAATATGAACACATCGATCTTAGAAGTTTAATCTTTAAATAAATGGATAAACTCATTCTTACTCGGATCTATGCATCTTATGGAAAGTATTAAGGCCTAGACATTGTTGAAGACTTGGTTGTATACCAACATGAAGTTGCATCTAGTATGGAGTTGATCCCTTAGTAGTTGGTCACATCTCTTACAATTTTATTGAATGACAAAACAACTGATGAAACTCCTTCCGCAATTCAAATAGAACACCAAAAATAAAGGTTCGTAGAGTCAAAGAGATAGATTCAATCAGGTCAAAGTGATACAAAATTGATCTTAGTTTAGTCCCTCAACTATACAAAATCGATTAGTATTTAGCCCTCGTGAGACCATCTAGGATCAATTTTGAATAGTCAGGGATTAAATTAGAGAAAAATGATACTCTGGAACTAATTTGGTCAAATGCAAATAGTCAAGAAACTATTTTGGAATTTAACTCAAATAGAAATATGAATGCGCACCAGGTGCAAATATTTAATAAACATTAATATTCATTTCAAAGCCTTCAGGAAAACTATCACATTGTTTCTCTTTTTTTCAGTAAGGAATAACACAGAACAAAAATCTGATGATATAATGAAAAAACTCACACTGCATCAGTCATGGATATAAATATCATTTCCAATGTTTCAATCTGTTTAGCAAGAAAGGTCTCTTTAATACCAAGTAAAACTTCTATAGCATCATAATTATTACTCTCGTTAAGCACCTGTTGATGAAATAAATACATAATAACCTTTATAAGTTACTCCACAATGTTAAAAAAAAGTATATAATGCAATAAATTTATTCAATAAAATCATAACAAAGTATAGTTCCAGCAACAATTATAACCAACAAAATAAATAGAAAGTAATATGTAATAAAAAAAATTAATTTGAAATGAATGTGACAATTTTTAGTTGTTAATAGCATAATACCA
This sequence comes from Cymbidium sinense, assembly GCA_021442155.1. Lineage (NCBI taxonomy): Eukaryota > Viridiplantae > Streptophyta > Magnoliopsida > Asparagales > Orchidaceae > Cymbidium > Cymbidium sinense. The sequence goes on from CM038222.1 coordinate 152,008,672, forward strand.
TGGCCACGATAGTGTTCAAATAGAAACATAAGTTTTTTATAAATTTACATTGGTATCGATTTGAAAAACATAATATTCAGAGCAAAAGAAGCTTTTCATAACTTTATTTTTTTTTCTAATATTATCAATAGGTTACAATAATCATGTCAAAGAAAGTACAACCAAAAATAAATAAATGACTAAAAGCATACAACTCTAAGCAATTATAAACTTGATTGTCTCTCAGCCATGTAGCTTCCTATCTAATAGACAATAAGAGAGCACAAAAGACATACATTCAAAGAAATTTTTGACAAGCATAAGCTTTTATAAAACTTGCATGCTAAATGTACTTCATTGAATTGATTAAGTTTCACATTGAAGTGCTCATAAAAGAAGATTATTTATTTTTCCTTGAAGAAAACATCCCATTTTAACCATTATATTCAGTAGTAGAAGCCAGGTTAAGTAAAAGGCAAATGAAATAAATATGAACATGTAGTATGGCAATGGCTTGTCATTTGCATGGTGAATCAAAATAAATGTCCCACATATTAGCTGTGATATGGTTGGTATGAAGAAACTTTAATTGTGATGCACAAATAGTGATGAGAGAATTTGGAGCTCAAAAATGAAAGAATTAATATAATATGATGAGGCACAAAAATATAAAAATAAATAAAAACATCTAAAGCAGAAAGCTACCTGCAACCTAGTAATAATGGAAGAGGCATTCCCAAATAATAAAAGCAATTGAGATTGAAGTTCATCCACTGAACCATTGCACCTTCAACCCTTACATATTTTTGTTGAAGCTTCTTCAATAACACCGTCATCTTTAAATCCACAAATAAAAGAATGGCAGAAGTGAAATACAGGGACCAACAAGCTTCAAGAAGAACAATAAAGTTTGTAAGTTCCACATATATCATCATTAGCCTTATCCCAACATGTTTCCTACAAACAATATGTACAAAAAAATTAGATAAAATTTGAACAACTAAAAGCTTGTTCGGTTTATATGCTATTTTTTTTAATCAACCTCTAATATTTTTTACACAAACAATTTGGTTTACAATAAATTTCAAACACATGCAATACGAGGACATGAATTCTTTGCTTGACATATAACAACTATATCCTCTGGCTTTTCCAATCACTAATTGTGTTTTAAGATAAATTGTACAAAGCATTCACACTAAATTTAATGGTATAATCAAATTGAAAATCAAGTAGCAAATTTAAACACATCTCAAAATAATGGTGAAGTAGATAACAAGCTTGTGACTACAAAGCTGAAAAAAAAAGTTGAAAATGCACTCATAAGATAAATTTATAAATATAAAAAACCTGAAAAAAGCAAGCATAAAATTTGTGCAAAAATATTTACACATAAGAGGTTTAATACCGTAGGCAAAACTTGAAATTAACAAATAAATATTTATAAGGCACCCCAATAGTTTGGTATGGCTAATTGATAATTATGATGATAATGCTATAACATTATGAAGTTATTATATATTAATACAACCAAATTATACATAAATGGTAAAACCCAAGACGGCAATATTAAAATTTTGTCATGAGACAATGAAATAAATCTTAAAACTTGCATAAAAAATATAATGTTAATTGGCCGTTCCAATATAAAACCATGACATGCTTTGAAATCAACTCTACTATCGAACAAAACATAAAAATTATTGATACAAAATGGTATAGTTGTCTCATAAGTGTCACACACATATAAAGAATAGTTAAAGAGCCAAATTGTCATTAACTATTTATGAAAAGTCAAAATAGGACTAAATAAAATTCAATTAAATTCCTCGACTATTTGAAAAGGACCAATTTGGTCTATCAAAAAGTAACATTAGTGGTGTTAAGGCATTTTTTAAAAAAATTTTATTATTATTAATTTTTCTTTCTTGTGTGATACAAATACAAATATATTTAAAAAATTGGATCAATATTATGCAGAATTTTGAGTAAATAAATTTTTTAAGCATAAAATTGATGTATTTATATTATATTAAACATAATTATAATGTTACCTTATTTTGTAATTTTGATATTGCCCCAACTTCTCTGTTACATATCTACTCATTTTCATCTAAATCCAAACATATTACTAAATTAGTCCATTTTCAAATAATCAAAAGACTAAATTGATCCTTCTATTTAGTCTAGGACTATTTCAGTCCTCCATAAATGGTTAGAAGACAAATTAGATCTTTAAATTTATAAGGAAGAAGACAAGATCAGCTAGTTAGAAGCACAACACCCACCAATCTATAATATCAAATACAAATCAATCTGAAATGTTTTCCAAGCATTAAAATCCATTCTTTTAACTTTCCTTCCATTTTGTGTGTTATAAGGTTAAGGCCAAGATTAAATTAACAATTTTTATTTTAAAAGGAATAAAAAAGTACATGCCAAGTTAAACTTTATGGAGACTATTTCATAATCTATCTAACCCTATAGAAAGAAAGAAAATGGTTTAAAGGAGTACACACTGATGATAGAGGAACCCTGGTAGTCTCCCCACCGAGTCATCGCTAGTGCCATTGACTGGTTGATCACGCACAATAATTAGGTTTAGAACCGAAATCATGTCATTTATTTTTCTGTTTTTCAAGAATTGCAAATTCTAAATTATAAATAAAGAATTCATACTATAGGGATGGTAAAGCGTTGCAAGAAAAGTGAAGGAATGTACAAAAGGGTTGTTTGGTAGCTAGAATTGAACAAGATTTAAACCGATTTTAACCAAAATCCAAAACAGCAAAAAGCAATACTTCAAACCCCATTTTCAATTTCAGATTTCAACTAGCATGTGAAAGAGACTTGGACCTTACACATAATCTAGGATTTAAGTCATGCAATACTTCAAACCCCTCTTCGATTTGATTTCAACCTAACATATGAAAGAGTCATGACATATATCATCTCACCCATAAAAAACTAATTTAAGCAAGATAAAAAAAAATCCATAGAAAGAAAAAGCGGCATGAGATTTGGGCCATACATCATCCCAAATCTCGAGATTAAAACCCCAAGCATCAACCAAAGAAAGGAAACATCCACCTCACTTTATTCACAAGAAATGAAGCCATATATATGTAAAAGTAAGCTTAGGGTTGAAAGGAAATAACACAGTTTCGGTTGCAAGGAAGAAAGAAGGAAAGGTGTTTGGTTTGCTTGGGAAGAGTAGTCAGCAGGGCTCACGAGAAAGACTGACTTGATGAGGAGCAAGAGAGGGACGACCGTGGGAGACGAGCCTCGATCAGCTTCATGAGAATATATGGGAGAGAAAAACGAGAGAGTGGGAGAGGAAGGAGCCGCGAGAGAGGGAAGACCGAGAGAGGGGCCGCGGAGAGAAGGGAGTTCGGGAGAATCACAGCCCGATGTTCACTAAGAATTATGAGGATTAAAGGATTAAGTAGGTCTAATTGTAAATTAATATTATTTTTGCATTAAATTTTATAAATTTATTTCGTCCGATAAACCCTGGCAATATGAGTATCAATTTTAAATATATCTATTGTATCAGACGCAACAGTGTGATCGATTTCACGATCGGAGGTCGTTTGAACAATATCGGCGACAATCAAAGTGAAATTGGGCTTAAATCAGGCAACGCCGACTGAATTGATCGACGCTCGCTGCACTTTGAAAATGACCCAAGGCATCGTCTGATAGGTTTCGACGTTTCGGCGATAATGGTGGGATCAATTTGACGAACGGAGATCGTTCTCTATCATCGAGGCTTCCCGACTTCAATCGCGTAATTTCATTAAAATTTGAATTTGATTATTTGATCGAACTATTAATTGATTTGATATTTTTTTATTTAATTAATTTTAAAATTTTCGACGCGTTACGAAGTTGAATTTTCAAATTGAAGCGAGTTTGATTTATTCCGATCGCGATTAGGGAGAGTTTTAAATCTGATTCATGTGATGTCTCTCTTGTTAATATTTATTTTAACTTTTATGATTCATTTGACTTGTGAACCATATGTGAATGTCAACAGCAATGCTTGAAAAACAGAAAAAATAAATGACATGATTTCTGGTTCTAAACCTAATTATTGTGCGTGATCAAAGAAGTTGCAAGCCAATGGCACGAACTGACGACTCTGACGGTGGGGAGACTATCAGGGTTCCTCTATCATCAGTTTGTACCCCTTTAAACCATTTTTTTTTCTTTCTATAGGGTTAGATAGATTATGAAATAGTCTCCATAAAGTTTAACTTAGCATATACCTGTATATTCCTTTAAAAATAAAAATTGTTAATTTAATCTTGGTCATCTAACCTTATAACACACACAAATGGAAGGAAAGTTAAAAGAATAGATTTTTAATGCGTGGAAAACATTTGAGAGATTGATTTGTATTTGATATTATAGATTGGTGGTGTTTAATTAGCTCTGATCTTGTCTTGTTACCTTCCTTATAGAGTTAAAGATCAAATTTATCTCTTAACCATTTTTGGAGCACTAAAATAGTCCTAAACTAAATAGAAGGATCAATTTAGTCTCTTGATTATTTGAAAATAGACCAATTTAGTAATATCATTTGGATTTAGATGGAAATGAGTAGATATGTAACGGAGAAGGTGGGGCAATAATAAAATTATAAAATAAGTTAACATTATAATGATGTTTAATATTATATAAATACATCAATTTTATGCTAAAAAAATTTATTTACTCAAAATTCTGCATAATATTGATCCAATTTTTTAAATATGTTTGTATTTGTATCACACAAGAAAGAAAAATTAAAAATAATAAAAATTATAAAAATGCCCCTACTTTTAACACCTCTAATCGTTACTTTCGATGATAGGATCAAATTGGTCCCTTTTCAAATAGTTAAGGGACTGAATTGACCCTTTTATTTAGTCTAAGACTATTTTGACTTTTTAAATAAATAGAATTAATTCTTTAACTCTTCCTTATATGACGACACTTATGAAGACAACCATGTCATATGTATTAACAATTTTTATGTTTTGTTCGATAGTAGAGTTTATTTCAAAGCATGTCATGGTTTTATATTATAATGGCTTCCAATTAATATTATATTTTTTTTTAAAGTTTTAAGATTTATTTCATTGTCTCATGACAAAAATTTTAATATTGCCACCGTGCTGGCAGATTTTACCATTTATGATTGTAATTTGGTTGTATTAAGGCATATAACACATAACTTCATAATGTTATATAGCATTATCATCATAATTATCAATTTGCCATGTCCCAACTATTGGGGATCGACCTTATAAATATTTATCTATTTGTTAATTTCAAGTTTTGCCTACGGTATTAAATCTCTTATGTGTAAATATTTTTGCACAAATTTTATGCTTACTTTTTTTTGGTTTTTTATGTTTATAAATTCATCTTATGAGTGCATTTTCAACTTTTCTTTTCACCTTTGTAGTCACAAGTTTGTTCTCTGCTTCAACATTATTTTGAGATGTGTTTAAATTTGCTCTTTATTTTCATTTTGATTATACCATTAAATTAGTGTGAAGGTGTTTTGTGCAATTTATCTTAAAACACAATTTGTGATTGGAAAAGCGAGAGGATATAGTTGTTATATGTCAGGCAAAGAATTCATGTCCTCATATTGCATGTGTTTGAAATTTATTGTAAACCGAATTGTTTGTGTAAAAAATATTAAAGGTTGATTATAAAAATAGCATATAAACCGAACAAGCTTTTAGTTGTTTAAATTTAATATAATTTTTTTGTACATATTGTTTGTAGGAAACATGTTGGGACCAGGTTAATGATGATATATGTGGAAACTTACAAAACTTCTTTTATTGGTTCTTCTTGAAGCTTGTTGATCCCTATATTTCATACATTCTTTCATTTGTGGATTTGAAGATGACGGTATTGTTGAAGAAGCTTCAACAAAAACATGTAAGGGTTAAAAGTGCAATGGTTCAGTGGGATGAACTTCAATCTCAATTGCTTTCACTATTTGGGAATGCCTCTTCCATTATTACTAGGTTGCAAGTAGCTTTCTGCTTTAGGTGTTTTTATTTTTTTCATACTTTTGTGCCTCATCATATTGTATTAATTCTTTCATTTTTGAGCTCCAAATTCTCTCATCACTATTTGTGCATCACCATTAAAGTTTCTTCATACCAACCATATAACCGATATGGACATTTGTTTGATCACCATGCAAAAAAGGCAAGCCATTGCCATACTACATGTTCTTACTTAACCAGACTTCTACTACTAAATATAATGGTTAAATTGAGGAGTGGTTCTGTGGCCCCTAAAACAGCCTGCTCTACATCATTATCATCCTCCTCCTCAATATCATTCCAAGTTCCAGTAGGCATAGTTTCATATCCAACATCTTCAGGAGATAGTGGTTTCACGTGATCACCTTTTGGGTCACCCATAGTAGCAGAACTTGTCCCAGCAAACTAGACATGTTTTGTTGGTGCAAACTCATATTCTTCCAGCTGAGTGCTTAGCTGAGAAGCCGATGTGATGTACTTAGTACTAGTTCGAGCTCTCTGACATTTCTCAATATTGTTCACCTCTATATCTTAACACTACAATTCCTCAATTTCAACATAAATCATAATGGGCTACATGCATGCTGCATTAATTACAGTTTTATAGACTTCTTCATCATTAATGTGAGTTGCAATAATGGATTCATGTGATCACCTTTTGGGTCATCCATAGTAGCAGAACTTGTCCTAGCAAAGTAAGCATATTTTATTGGTGCAAACTCATATTCTTCCACCTGAGTACTTAGCTGAAAAAACCGGTGTGATGTACTCAGTATTGGTTCGACCTCTCTGACATTTCTCAATATTGTTCACCTCTCTATCTTCACACAGCTTTCAACTTCAACATAAATCATAATAGCATATGACGCCGCATTAATTACGCTTCATAGACTTCTTCATCATTAATGTGAGTTGCAATAAATCCAACACCAATAGAAAAATGATCTATGAGATTAACAAAGAATTTTGCTAGATCTAGCTTCAACAACCACATTATTCGCTTCCCTAACTCCTCGAATTTAATCCGTCATGAGATTTGGATTGGACGATTTTTCCCACCAACATACGTTGGATGAAATCATCGCTTACATTGAGTTTACCCCAATAATAGAGAACTATACATATATTATCTGAACTCATTTCTAAGTAACAATAGTACAACACCAGTAATCCTTTATCTCACCTGGTCAATGTACATAATTCAATACAGAAATAATCGTAAATCCTAAATCCTAATGTGAATCCACAAAATACATTCTTCACTAAAACAAATAATACCAAATCTTATTAAAAGCAAAGTCCAACAATTCAAAACTTATTTGGTCATAGGATTAATGATTAATGACATAACAAAAAAAACTATTCTCATAGGGTTAATGATTAATGACCAAATTCAAAAGTTATTTGGTCATAGGCTATTAATATTCTACCATTTAATATAATCGATACCAGAAAAACTCTTCTCATAAATTTCAAACCCAATAATAATGACATTTGCATTGAAGTAAAATGTCTTTAAAATAATGTAATGCAAGCTTGAGCAAAGAGTTATATATAGACGATTCTTATATTAATGATAAGCAAAATAAATAGTTGAGTGAGGTTAAATTATAATTAGCATCCAAATGGAGGTTTAAAATATATGACGTTGAAAATTAATTCATACTCATACTAATTAATATATCATCAAATGCAATATAAGATCGATAGAATAACAAAATATTTGAGGGGAACTTTCAACATTTTTCCCAAAAAAAAAATAATAATAACAGCACAACAAAAAATTTTACATAAAAAATTAGTAACATCACATTTGTGCAAAGACATAGAGTCCATCGGAGTCACAATAAGCTAATTGTATCTAACATAAAAGAAAACAAATTTTATTAGGATACATTATCCCACAAAGTTATATGAGAATATTTTTACGATTGAAATCGATGAAAAATATCTAAATCACCTTTATTTTTGCCAAAAAATAAATCTGCATAAATATTATCTTCTCTCGAGATATGAAAAATATTATAATTAAAGGAAGAAAGGAGCTTTCTAATATTATTAATCAAGTAAAACTTTTTTGAATTATCCTTTTCATCAAAATTAATATAACATACAAGAAATAAACCATCTAGTTCAATCCAAATATTCATTATATTCATTGAAAGACATAAATTATCCTCATAGTTGATAGTCATCAATTCAGCAAAAAAAACTAAATAGGAGAAAGAGGACCAACAAAAGTAATAATTATCTTACAAGTGAAGTCTCTGAAAATACCATTATGAAAAGAGATCTCGGCGGACAAAAACTAAACAAGTTCATCGTACTTCCAAATAAACATCACATTTAAAATGAGATCTAACACACATTTTCTATGTAAATTAAACTAAATAAGTTCATTATACCAAATAAATTTATATAAAATGAGATCTAATGCACAATTTTCATTTAGGACTAGAAATACCTAAATCGGTGAAAAAAAATAAGAAAATGTGTTGCAAGCTTCTCCTTGGTCGGCGGCAAGCTTTCATTGGCCGGCGGCGAGTTCCTCCTTGGCCGGTGGCAAGCACGAGCGGTACGCAAGACGGCGAGTAAATCTGGACGCTAAGAATTCACAAATAAAAAATAGCTTCCTCTTCAATTTGGGGCGAATATTTCGATAATCGCTATTCAAGGGCTACTGATGATGACGAATCGCCATTGAATAGGGAACTGGGCCTATTTTAAATTTTCTTTAAATGCTTAATTAGCTAATTATAATTTTAATTAAGCCTAATTTGAAAATTAAACCGCATAAACCGTCGTCGTGGATAATCTAACAAATCGGTCCATTTCTCTCTGCAACATTTTAACGGATTCAGCCATAACGCTTTGCAAGTTATATATATATATACACTATCAAAAAGTGGCTTGTGTTTCTTCGGAAAGTAAATTTTGGTCATTCATTTCTCATATGAGTGATATGAGGTGAGATTTATAGAATTCAAAAAGGTGCATGTGAAAGGACAGTTCATGTTATTTATATACAAAATATATAATTCATATATATTTATATCTGTACTATTTAAACTTTTAGGTTTTACTTAAATAGCACTCAAATTTCTATTATTATGTCAAATATTATATCATCAAATTAATTTTTAAAGTTAAATGCATATTTTATGCATAAAAATAATAATTTTTTAAACATCAAACTTTATGGATTTTGTATGTAAATGCATAACAATTGTGTGCTATATACGCAGTATTCACTATTTATGGGTCTCACTTCTTTGATTTGCTATATTTACAAACTAAGTATATACTTCTTATATATTTACATAAGTACTACACAATCTTTTATTTTTCACTTAAATGTCACTCAAATCTCTATTATTACTTTTTAAAACAAATGCACTTTTAATGCATAAAAAAGAATCATTTTGGTACATATGCAATTTTATTGATTTGATATGTAAATACATAAAAATCTTATGCATGTGAAAGAACAATTTGTGTTATTTATATACAAAGTATATAATTCATATATATTTACATATCTATTATCTAAACTTTTATTTTTTGCTTAAATAGCACTCATATCTCTATTATTATGTCAAAAATAATATCAACAAATTAATTTTTAAAGTAAAATGCATATTTTTATGCTTAAAAATAATAATTTTTTTAAACATCAAACTTTATGGATTTGGTATGTAATTGTATAACAATTGTGTACTATATGCAAAATTTACTATTTCTTGGCCTCATTTCTTGCTATATTTACAAACCAAACATATACTTTTTATATATTTACATAAATATCACATAATCTTTTATTTTCACTTAAATACAAATTTCTATTATTACATCACAAATAATATCATCTTAAAAGCAAATGCACTTTTAATGCATAGAAAAAGAGTCATTTTTGTAATATGCAATTTTATTAGTTAGATATGTAAATACATATAAATCTTATGCTAAGTATGCAAAATTTCTTATTTGGCTTTGAAAGCTTCTAATTCATTTGGTAAACATTGTATCTATCTATATATTCAATTCCTCGAGTTCATATTTTGAAGTACTTCTCTATTATTGTCTAACAACTTCATCTTAATTTTTTTTTTTTTTGTGAATCTCTTTGATTGTGCGATCCGCAATAATGATAACTCTCTTATGGACCTGAGTTTTAAACATAGATAATTCATATATAAAGTTATTTATTTATTTACTCTATTTTTAATTTTCGCTCTAACACTAGATAATGAAATCTTGTGCATGCGTGCGTGAGATGATTTGACAAAGATTTTGTTCTATTTAATTTTTTTTATTTTTTATAATTATTATATCATTTCTAATACATGATTTAAAGTTTAATTTATTAATAATATAATTAAGAATATAAAGAAAGACTAAATTTTCTTCATTCAATGATTTTATATTTTTAATATTTTTTTCTTAGATATTTTTTAATTAATATAAATCTATTAAAACAAAGCAACCATTAAAAATAATATAGATTGCACATCTTTTTATTGCCACTCTAATATATTTTTCTTTATTTTTTTACTAATAAATTTTATTCTGATCACACTATTGATATTACATCATTTAGTTAGATGTTTTATAAATTATTATTTTTATTTTTATAATATATTTTTCTGCATTTGCCACTTCTTTACCGTATTTACAAACTAAATATATACTTATATATTTACATATATATTACCTAATATTTTATTTATCACTCAAATCTCTATTATCAATTTATATAAAAGTGTGATGAGTTTTATATAAAAGTGTGACTACAAATTTTAATATTTAAATAACCCAATCCATATGAACTTTTTTTTAGGTTAGAGATTCTCGAACCACCCAAATATGTCATTAATTCTATCTTAAGATTATAGTTTTTGGGTTTTTTTTCCCTTTATTCATTATCATATTATATTTACCATATTTTGTTATCACTAGTCAAAATTTGCATCCATTGTACATTAGTACTTTTATCTTATTTTTTTTTTGAGATTTGAAGTATAATTACTCTTTCTCCATACACTCATTTAAAAGTTTCTATTTTTTACCACACCTCAAAAACTTATTATTCTTTTTCAGTTTCACACAATTATCTTATTTGTTTTATGAAGAGGGTGCAAGGATATATGTAATAATGTTCGATGCTATTATTGATAAGTTTGCTAACGTACTGGATATTGGAATAACTGGACAAGAAATTGAGCAAAATCTAAATTACTATATTTTTCTCATTATTATCAATTTATAATTTCTTCTTATAAATTTGACAATACTATCTTACAAGTTATTTATAATTTTGCAAAAATATTAATATTATGTATTTTAGTCTTTTAATTAGAATTATTAGTAATATTTAATTCCTATATTCTTTGATTATTTGAAATTTTGTCCTAATTCAGACGCCAAAGCAGGAACATGCGAATAAAGTGGATTCTTTAACCAACCGGATTCCTGTGCATTACTTAACTCATTCTGTTAAGATAGCCGTAATACTTGGGGAGAGGTCGAAGAAGAAGATTGCCGGAAAGCTGTGGAGGCCGTTGCAGAAGAAAATAGATACACAGTAAATCAAATATTTTAAAAAAAAATTGAATTCTTTTGCGGGAATCTCACAGAATAATCGGCGACATCGATTTTCAGAATACTACATATTCAACGATGGCGTGGACTGCGCTCCCGAGCTGCCTATAAATACACGGCAAAGTCAGCGGATGCTCACAATGCTAACCCCAAACTGCTCTCCATACAGAAGGAGAAGAAGAACCTTCAATCACTCCTCATTCCTTCCTAGCTCTCATGGACAAGAAGAAAGGTGTCCCTGCCTCATCGGGTTGCCGAAGTTCCAGAAGTGCGAGAAGCAAAGCTATAGAAGAAAAAACCTCAATACATAACTCCTGAATAAAGTGGTGGAGAGCAACAAAATTCAGCATCTCCAACATCAGCTCGAAAGCACGGTGGCTAAGCATTTTGAGAGCTTTTTAAAATTATTATTAATGTTAATGATTTAAATTAAGTAAGAAAACTATATTATTTACTTATGTTTAATATATGATAAATAGATTATTATTATTATTATTAAAAAATATATAATTAATAATTAGTCTTAAAATGATTGATTTTAAATTATGATTATGTTTAAGTGTAACTTTAACAGAGTGTGCATGAAGAAAATACATAATAAAATAAATGAAAATCCAGGAAAGGTGGATCTGTTGGAGGCGAAATGCTCGAGGAGGCGAGAGGCCGTTGTTGTTAATCAAAAGAAATAATAATAATTAGAACTTCTTTCTTGATCGGTTAGACCCGAAATGTTTGAGGAAGAGATGCCGGAAAGGAAGCGGGAGGCCGTTGCGTTGATAATTAGAACTCTTGTGTAATTCAAATCAAAATTTAAGTTTTTTTTAAGGAGCCTAAACCCGTCTCGATTAGAACTGATTCAGTGAGCCCTCCCCAAAACTATCTATGAATAAAGGGCGACATTCATCATTCTAAATTACTCAACCCACCTGTTCGCTTGCTTGTGGAGAAGAAGGGAGAAGAAGCCTTTCAAACACTCATCCAATTCTCTCCAAATGGGCAAGAAGAAGCATACCTCCACCATAGTCTGCTGGAAGTTCCAAAGCAAAGAAATTCAGAACCTCAAAACTCTCAATGAGCAACTTGAGGAAGTGGGAAAGAGCGGAAGCAGATCGAGCAGCTCGCTTTGAGCTGCTGAAAATAACAAACTCTAAAAGAAGCAAAAGAGCACCAAACAGATCGAACAACTAGACCTTGAGTTGGCTTCAGACCGAGCAAGATTTTCTTGGGATATGGGCAATGTTATCAGACTCATCATCTCCTCGCCCTCAAGTCACGCATGAGAACACACGGAGATGGTGCGGTAATGAAGAAGACCTGACGCCAAACGAATCTTTGAAATGCGGCTGATCTCTCTCCATAGAGAGAAGGATAAAATTCAGGAGAAGATGGATGATATGAACAAATATTCCCAAGCCAACAACAGAGACAAGAGAATCAGGAGAAGGCCAAATTGGCTAAAAGACTTCACCAACACTCCCAACCATTATAACCATTACAGAAGAGATAAGCAGAGAATAAATAAATAGGTAAATATGAAATATATATAAAAAAGACATAGCCACAGGATCTCGACATCGATTATACAAACCAATAAATAGATGAGATAACAAGCTTTCTAATATTAAATCCAACAGAGGATGATGACAAGGAAGGATAAGATCAAGAATAACAAGAATAGCATGAAGCGACATGGAGAATGATAATCAAGATATCCAACAAAGATGCAAGAAGATAACAGAAAAATAAAGAATTAGTTCTGAGCGAGCAAAGAACACTCTAGAAGAGCAAACAGAAACTATAAATAGAGAGGAGAAAAACAAGAAAATGGTTGAAGAATTATCTCAAGAAATCTCCTCCTCTCCCCTCTCTTCTTCTTCCCAGTAGTTCCACGGTTGATCCTCACTGAAGGTCTCTCTCCTCCGAAATCACCGTGAACTCCTCCCTCTCTTCCCCCGCTTTCTCTCAGCAATTCGAGCATTCGACAATGAAACATCACAAGGAATAAAGTTAGGTTAATTCAAAGGATTCATCCAACGATCATGACAAGACAAGCAAGGGTTTGAGATCTCGAATCAAAAGCAACATCACAATCCACTCACTCGGTAAGAATCCGAACCACGATCAAGAAAGCAGTCCAAGCGAAAATAACACAAGACAATCGGCTCAAGAAGCAAGAGGGACTCGATCCAAGTGCTCCAAGCAATTTGAGCTAAAGACGCTAGATCGGATCAGCTGCCAAAACCCTTTCTCCTCTCACTTCAGGGTTGAGTCACTGTGGTCAACCGGTGGTGAGACTCAAAGCGTCTACATCAACAAAAGGCACTCTTCACTCAAGACTCATTATGGACTCAGAGATTGTTCAGTGGAGCTCATTGTTGAGGAGAGGATTCAACGCTTAGATCTTTAGAGCAAAATAGAAGGGTTACAGATCCTCCGAGCGAGCATGGTGGAAGAATGTGGAGGAAATGGATCTACCCACATTGCGGTTCGCGCTTCATTCAGCCACTGCTGATCTTCTGTTCCAAGAAATCTACTCTTAAATCTTAGTTCTAGAATTTAGATTAATGCTTTATTTAATTTTTTGATGTATTACTATTATTAGTTAGCAATTATAAATATTATTGTTCTCGTCCTTTAATAGAAAGTGATTCTTGATTCTTTAAAATTGAGCTTTTAGCTTTTAGTGATATTTCATTAATCGATTTAAAATTCAGGAAAGATAATAACAAATATTCAATCTCTGTTGAAATAAATAAAATTTTAGATAGTTTTTTAAATGTGATTTCTTTTCATATTTTCTAATAAAATATTTTTTTTGTTTTGAATTGTAAAAAAATAATTTAAAACTAAAATCATTGGAACGCCTCAAATCAGGATCAATTATGAATCCATTATATTTATTTTATTTAAAATTTAGTCTTACAAAATAGTTGATTCATAATTACTTTTGATATCATAAATGAAGGGTAAAGATATTATTGCAATATTTTATCAATTTTTTTGTCAATACTTATATTATATAATCTGATGAAATTTAGGGAGGTTGAACTTAATCTTACAATATTTTATTTTAAAACCCTCTTTATCTTTATAAGCGTTTACATTGTAAATTTCTACTATTTTTCAACACTTTTTAGCGACTGCATTGAGTTCTTCTTAATGCAAATTTTGAGGTTGATAGAAATATTTTATCAAGAAAAAAAAATTTGTTTAAATTGCATTAGAATTAATAATTTTTTTGCAAATGATTCTTAAATGAAACATGAAAGGGAGCTTGAAGTTGCTATAATCTCAAAGCCCTATCCAAGAATTTATCATTTAAATAAATATTTTTATATAATTTAATTTTCAAATTTAAGAATATGCATAAAATAAATTGTGCAAATAAATTCTAATGTGATTAGATGAAACCTAATCAAATTGCATATCATATTGCAAATAGTTAGATTATAATTAAACAAGATGTTGTGGGCATTCTAAATATAACAATAAAAGACAATACATTTGATTCTCTCCCAATCAAAATTTAAAATTTTTAAAACATCAATATATAATTTGTTTTTTTGTGCATCGACATATAATCTCTTTAAAAGTTTATTTAAAAGAATATTCAAAAATCTCTCAAGATTTTTGCATAATAAATATAAATGGAAACGCATTAGCGGTAATTAATGTATAGGCTTTAAAATTAAAACTTAATATTTCATGCATAAATAAAAAACCAAAATAGCGGTTTATACATACTGAAATAACTCCTGGTGAGAAAAAAAGAGGGACATCCATAGGCTTTCCCGTGATTTTTGTTGAGGAAAGTGCGGTTTGCGGTAAAATATTTAACTGAACAATTAATCTATATAAGGAGCGCTCATGCTAGTTATTGTTAATCCCGATAGATTTGTAATATATACCAAATTAAATTTAATTAATGGATTGATCTGCATCTACTACACCCATATAAATACATAAAATTTTTCAAGCGTCGGGCAGGATATTACAGAACAGTCATTCTCGATTTCACTACAACATCGACGGAGGGTGGTGGAGGCATTACAATGGGGATGGCATGGCACCATAAAATGGTGTGTGTCTTTGTTTAAAGGAGATAGACACTGTCCAAGCAGGGACTCAATTCCATTGCTGATCTCATGATCTCTGTGCATGACTTCCTAAACCATATAGAACTGGTAATCTTAACGCACGGATATGAAGACTGGCAAGGAGGTGAATCCAACCTCTTGATCACTAAAGCCCTGGTAGCACGACTAACAAACACCAGTCATACTGGCTTTCGTTACAATATCTCTGGCGTTGCAAATTACCTAGCATCACATGGCATATCTGCTTTACCAGGACGACGTCATTCCATAACAGGGTTGCAAGGACGATCATGGAACCTAAAGCCATCTACGGCACCAATTCTTCAGGTACCTCAATCATTACAAACTCACCAAAGAATTGATGGCTCCATCAGGCTCTCCTTCTCCTCTTATACCCCTCATACCCCTCACACCATCACGGACACGCCATCCAGCTCTCATGAAGATGACGAATTTGCTCTAATGGCTTACTCCGACGAACCCGTATGGGATACCTCTGATGTAGGAGATGAGGATGACGATTCTCACTCTTCTTCCTTCTATAATCTTCAACTCAGCCTCTTCCGAAGCGGAAGGTGGTGGGGAGGAACAATCCACAGCCACAGACCTGCCATATCCCACATATCTCAGAACCTGAACCTGAATCAGAAACCAAAGCCTCTTCAATTTCAGCTCCACCTATAAACGACTCATGCTTTACCTTAAACGACCAACTTGCTGAACTTGATTACCCAAAATTTTTTTTTATTATTTTCTTGCTCTTTTCCTTCGTCTATATATAGGCACATAAATGTCTGAAATTCAAAAGAATTTAATAAAATGATCAAATACTCTATCATCTCTCTTTCTAATATAAAACATACTTTTTTTCACTTAAAAAATCAAGTGACAATCAATCTTCAATGATCTTCATGTATTAATGTCGTATTGACATATTCAACAAAATTATAACGAACTAAAAAAATTCATTGAAGAATAAGAAGTGCATGTCTACGCATTTGAAGTACTTCAACATCAATGAAGAAAGAATTGATGATTTAAGAAGTAATTTGATAAATATCAGAGAAATTGCTCATTAGTGCAAGGTGCAAAAGAAATTGACCATAAGCATTGCAAAAAAAAATTATAGAATAAGAAGTTGATAAGGATCCTAAAATTTATTCTGCTACAATACGCTTCAACAAATCTATCAAGAAAGCGATCGTGATAAGGATGCAACATGACCCCAACACAGTGACAAATTACAAAAAGATGTTTAGCTTTACTCGAGGTTTCAAATATTAACCGAATTTGCTTGATGTATAAAAAAGTAAACTAAATCTGAAAGTAGGTAAAGCAATAAGATCTATATTTGCAAATTATTTCAGACTAAATACATCCATATATGTCACAATTGCGGTTGGCTAGGATTCATACTCCCTCATCAAGTAGACCAACAAGACAAAAAAAAATGAATAGTGGAGAACATGAAAAACTATATAATAAAAAAAGAAACATAAATACTTAAGTATAAGAAAGTAAACAAAACTAGAGAATATGAAGACATAGATCTTAGAAGTTCAATCTTTAAATAAATGGATAAACTCATTCTTACTCTGATCTATGCATCTTATGGAAAGTATTAAAGCCGTCTAGACATTGTTGAAGACTTGGTTGTATACCAACATGAAGTTGCATCCGGTATGGAGTTGATCCCCTTAGTAGTTAAGACATCTCTTACAATTTTATTGAATGACAAAACAATCGATGAAACTCCTTCGCAATTCAAATAGAACACCAAAAATAAAGGTTCATAGAGTCAAAGAGATAGATTCAATCAAGTCAAAGTGATACAAAATTGATCTTAGTTTAGTCCCTCAACCATACAAAATCGTATTTAGCCCTCGTGAGACCATCTTGGATCAATTTTGAATAGTCAGAGACTAAATTAGAGAAAAATGATACTCTGGAACTAAATTGATCAAATGTAAATAGTCGAAACTATTTTGGAATTTAACTCAAATAGAAATATGAATGCTTGGGATGCAAATATTTAATAAACATTAGGTATTCAGTTCAAAGCCTTCATGAAAATTATTACATTGTTTCTCTTTTATTTCACTAAGGAATAACAGACAAAAAGCTGATGATATAATGAAAAACTCACATTTCAATCATGGATATAAATA
The DNA here is from genome assembly GCA_021442155.1 of Cymbidium sinense. Lineage (NCBI taxonomy): Eukaryota > Viridiplantae > Streptophyta > Magnoliopsida > Asparagales > Orchidaceae > Cymbidium > Cymbidium sinense. The sequence continues at coordinate 152,026,570 of CM038222.1, forward strand.
TCATTTCCAATGTTTCAATCTGTTTAGCAAGAAAGGGCTCTTTAATACCAAGTAAAACTTCTAGAGCATCATAATTATTATTCTCGTTAAGCACCTGTTGATGAAATAAATACATAATAACCTTTATAAGTTACTCCACAATGTTAAAAAAAAAGTATGTAATGCAATAAATTTATTCAATAAAATCATAACAAAGTATAGTTTCAGCAACAATTATAACCAACAAAATAAATAAAAAGTAATACTTAATAAAAAAAACTAATTTGAAATGAATGTGACAATTTTTAGTTGTTAATAGCATAATACCATGGCCACGATGGTGTTCAAATAGAAACATAAGTTTTTTATAAATTTACATTAGTATCGATTTGAAAAACATAATATTCAGAGCAAAAGAACTTTTCATAACTTTTTTTTTCTAATATTATCAATAGATTACAATAATAATGTCAAAGAAAGTACAACCAAAAATAAATAAATGACTAAAAACATACAACTCTAAGCAATTATAAACTTGGTCGTCTCTCACTGCCATATAGCTTCCTATCTAATAGACAATAAGAGTACAAAAGACATCCATTCAAAGAAATTTTGACAAGCATAAGCTTTTATAAAACTTGCATGCTAAATGTACTTCATTGAATTGATTAAGTTTCACATTGAAGTGCTTAATATCAAAGAAGATTATTTATTTTTCCTTGAAGAAAACATCCCATTTTAACCATTATATTCAGTAGAAGCCCTGGTTAAGTAAAGGCAAATGAAATAAATATGAACATGTAGTATGGCAATGGCTTGTCTTTTGCATGGTGAATCAAACAAATGTCCCATATTAGTTGTGACATGGTTGGTATGAAGAAACTTTAATGGTGATGCACAAATAGTGATGAGAGAATTTGGAGCTCAAAAATGAAAGAATTAATATAATATGATGAGGCACAAAAATATATAAAAAAAAACATCTAAAGCAGAAAGCTACCTGCAACCTAGTAATAATGGAAAAGGCATTCCCAAATAGTAAAAGCAATTGAGATTGAAGTTCATCCTACTGAACCATTGCACCTTCAACCCTTACATATTTTTGTTGAAGCTTCTTCACTAACACCATCATCTTCAAATCCACAAATGAAAGAATGTAGTGAAATCAGGGATCAATAAGCTTCAAGAAGAATAATAAATAAGGTTGTAAGTTCCACATATATCATCATTAGCCTTATCCCAACATTTTTCCTACAAACAATATGTATAGAAAATTAGATAAAATTTAAACAACAAAAAGCTTGTTCGGTTTATATGCTATTTTTTTTTAATCAACCTCTAATATTTTTTACACAAACAATTTGGTTTACAATAAATTTCAAACACATGCAATATGAGGACATGAATTCTTTGCCCGACATATAACAACTATATCCTCTCGCTTTTCCAATCACTAATTGTGTTTTAAGATAAATTATACAAAGCACCTTCACACTAAATTTAATGGTATAATCAAATTGAAAATCAAGTAGCAAATTTAAACACAGCTCAAAATAATGGTGAAGATAACAAACTAGTGACTACAAAGGTGAAAAGAAAAGTTGAAAATGCACTCATAAGATGAATTTATAAACATAAAAAACCTAAAAAAAGCAAGCATAAAATTTGTGCAAAAATATTTACACATAAGAGGTTTAATACTGTTGGCGGAACTTGAAATTAACAAATAGATAAATATTTATAAGGTCGGTCCCCAATAGTTTGGGCATGACTAATTGATAATTATGATGATAATGCTACATAACATTATGAAGTTATATGTTATATGCCTTAATACAACCAAATTATAGTCATAAATGGTAAAACCTACTTGCACGGTGGCAATATTAAAATTTTGTCATGAGACAATGAAATAAATCTTAAAACTTGCAAAAAAAATATAATGTTAATTGGAAGCCGTTATGATATAAAACCATGCTTTGAAATCAACTCTACTCGAACATAAAAATTATTGATACAAAATGGCATGGTTATTCATAAGTGTCGTCACAAGGAAGAGTTAAAGGCCAAATTAGTCATCATATTTATGAAAAGTCAAATAATATCATTAAATAAAATGATCAATTCATCAAATCTCGAAAAAGAAATTTGGTCCTATCATCGAAAGTAACAATTAGAGGTGTTAAAAGCAGGGGTATTTTTAGAAAAAAAAATTTTATTATTATTAATTTTTCTTTCTTGTCTGATACAAATGCAAACATATTTAAAAAATTAGATCAATATTATGCAAAATTTTGAGTAAATAAATTTTTTAAGCATAAAATTGATGTATTTATATTATATTAAACATAATTATAATGTTAACTTATTTTATAATTTTGATATTGCCGCACCTTCTTCGTTACATATCTACTCATTTCCATCTAAATCCAAATATATTACTAAATTAATCCATTTTCAAATAATCAAAAGACTAAATTGATCTTTCTATTTAGTCTAGGACTATTTTAGTCCTCCATAAATGATTAGGAGACAAATTAGATCTTTAACTCTATAAGGAAGGTAACAAGACAAGATCAGCTAGTTAGAAGCACAACACCCAATCTATAATATCAAAACAAATCAATCTCAATGTTTTCCAAGCATTAAAAATCCATTCTTTTAACTTTCCTTCCATTTGTGTGTGTTATAAGGTTAGAAGGCCAAGATTAAATTAACAATTTTTATTTTAAAAGGAATATAAAAGTACATGCCGAGTTAAACTTTATGGAGACTATTTCATAATCTATCTAACCCTAGAAAGAAAAAAAAAAGGTTTAAAGGGGTACGATGATAGAGGCGGTAGTCTCCCCGCCAGTGTGGGTTGCTCATTTCTGCGACTTAGTTGATCGCAGAATAATTAGGTTTAGAACCAGAAATCATGTCATTTATTTTTTCTGTTTTTCAAGCATTGCAAATTCTAAATTATAAATAAAGAATTCATACAGCTATAGGGATGGTAAAGCAGTTGCAAGAAAAGTGAAGGAATGTAGACAAAAGGGTTGTTTGGTAGCTAGAATTGAACAAGATTTAAACTGATTTTAACCAAAATCCAGCTAAACAGCAAAAAGCAATACTTCAAACCCTATTTTCAATTTCAGATTTCAACCTAGCATGTGAAAGAGACTTAGGACCTTACACATAATCTTGGATTTAAGTCATGCAATACTTCAAACCCCTCTTTCGATTTCAGATTTCAACCTAACATATGAAAGAGGCATGACATATATCATCTCACCCATAAAAAAACTAATTTAAGCAAGATAAAAAAAAAATCCATAGAAAACAGCAAGCGGCATGAGATTTGGGCCATACATCATCCCAAATCTCAAGATTAAAAACCCTAGCATCATTTCAACCAAAGAAAGGAAACAACCACCTCACTTTATTCACAAGAAATGAAGCCATATATATGTAAAAGTAAGCTTAGGGTTGAAAGGAAATAACCTGGAGTTTCTGGTTGCAAGGAAGAAAGAAGGAAAGGTGTTTCGGTTTGCTTGGGAAGAGTAGTCGGGTTCGGCTAGGGCTCACGAGAAAGACGGACGGCTTGATGAGGAGCAAGAGAGGGACGGACCGCGTGGAGACGAGCCTCGATTCTGAGCTTCCTGCGCCGATCGGAATAGATGGGAGAGAAAAAACGAGAGAGAGTGGGAACCGAAGGAAGGGAGCCGCACGAGAGAGGGAAGACGAGAGAGAGGGGCCGCGGGAGAGAAGGGAGTTCGGGGGAGAATCCTGCCCTAGCCGCCAGATCGGTTTCGTCTAAGAATTAGGAGGATTAAAGGATTAAGCAGGTCTAATTGTAAATTAATATTTTTTTCGCATTAAATTTTATAAATTTATTTCATCGATAAATTCTAGCAATATGAGTATCGATTGTAAGTATTTTTGCTGTGTCGAATGCAACAATATTATCGATTTTAGCGTCGCGTTTTGTAATATCCATGACGGTGAAATAAAATTAAACTGCAACGTCGCTCGAATCGACGTCGGCATTTCAAAATGGCAGAAAGCATCGTTTGATAAGTTTCGACGTTTCGGCGATAATGGTTGGATCAATTTCACAACGGATTTTGCCGTGTCGCTTCCACTTGATATCGCGTAATTTCATTAAAATTGAATGATTATTTGATCGTATTGATTTGATATTTTTTTTATTTAATTAATTTAAAAATTTCCGACGCGTTACGAAGTTGAATTTTCAAATTGAAGCGAGTTTAATTGATTCTGATCGCGATTAGGGATGGTTTTAAATCTGATTCATATGATGTCTCTCTTGTTAATATTTATTTTAACTTTTATGATTCATTTGACTTGTGAACCATATGTGAATATCAACAGCAATGCTTGAAAAACAGAAAAAATAAATACACATGATTTCTGGTCTAAACCTAATTATTGTTCGTGATCAAAGAAGTCGCAAGCCAATAGGGGTGTGCATTCGGTCGGATTGGACAGATCGGTTTTTTAATTTGCTAATCCGTTCTGTTTGAAATTCATAATCCGAAAATCCAATCCGTATAAGATTTAATATAATCTGAACCAATACAATCAAAAAAAAGTTCAGATTTTCGTTCGGTTTTAAAAATCAAAATAATTAAAATAAAGAAAATGTTATTTAATTAAAATGATATATTTAATTCGTTTATGATTTATATTTTTTGAAATAGACATACTATTTTTCAAAAAAGCCGCTATTTTTTTTAATTTCATTTGAAAGACTTGTTACTTGTATTTAATAAAAAATAAATATTAAATTTATTACTTAAAGGGCACTAATTAACTCACACAACACCTGTAATGTAATAAAATTTATTTCTTAAAGAAACTCTTTCTTCAAATATCTTTTTCTTTCACACCATTTTTAATAGCATAACACATTTTCCATTAAACCAATAAAATTTATATGCTAAAAAAAAAAATTTCAATTGCAATATTAGTATATTACAAACATTCATAAACATTCCACATTTAAAAAGAATTATAATTACATATCGCAATAAACATTCATGAACATTCATAAACATAAAACATTCATAAATATTTTCAATTTCTCTAATTCTCTTCCACATTTACAAAAGGAAGCATGATCAAGATTGCCCACATTCGATAAAAGAGTTTTATTTTAACCTTTGCATATTTCTTTTTCAGCTAAAATGATAATATACAAAACACAGATATAAGTGGTTATTAAACATTGATAAGCAATAATATTAAACGATTTAAAGATCTAATCATCTAACTAAAAGAGGTGGAAAGCAACAAATATAACAAATACATAAATATAAGAACTTTTAAGAAAAAAATCGACAAAGTTTACTGTGGTGCTTAATGCTCATAGATTAATGGCTTGAAATATTAAACCGTTTATGATTGCATAACTCTACAAATATTCTTTGGCAAGGAATGACATATTTTATTATGATTAGAAATAAGAGATTAAACAAAAGAGAGATTAAAAATGAAATTAAAATTCAAAAGAAAATAAAGGCTCACGCTCAGTCAAAAAATTACTAAGAGCAACAGAATATGTGAGCATCCAAACTCCAGATTGGAAGGTTACAATCACATACAATGCTACTAGCAGTAGTAAATGAAATATAACATCAAAGCCATCATTGCCGAAATTGCCGCCAAACATTCCCAAACCGTAATTCAAGATTTGAAAGTAATAAAGCACATCCTGAAGCAATTAATATTCAGAGGTATTACCTCACTGAGCTCACTCATAACAAAATAAGCAATACCAACATAACAGAAACTACATAACCCCGCCTCCGTAGTAAACAACTCTCCAAGTCACTAAACGAGTTACGAGACAAAACTGATTAGTAAACATTAAACAACTCCACCATCATAACAAATTATAAAATAATTCAGTACTCCATTCACATTCAGATTTCAGCCGATAACAAAATGGAATTGCATGTCAATGGATAACATAAGTGATCGGGGAGAGCAATCCATGCTCACATTCAGATTTCAGCAAATAACATCAAAGCCATCATCTTTTATAAACATTAAACATGTTCATTTATCAAAAGGGAAACAGTCAACACCCAATAGCCAACACCCAACAAAGAGAGGAAACAGGAAAGCCGAAATCCATAGGGAGACTAAGAGGGCATCCAGAAATAATCATCAAATGCTCAAAGCCACCACCAATGCAGCAGGAAAAATACCAGTGGTTGTTAATAAATGCAAATGAAAACACCAAGATCACTTTTGTATGTCTCTGTTCTCACTTAAATATTGGTATTATATATTATGTTAATTTACCATCCTAAAGACATAACATCGACAGCAACCCAAGGCCCCAAAGGTAAAATCTTCACCCAAATAGGCTAATAGCAAAGCTGCAAAATAGTAGAATATAAACAGCAACAACCAACACCCAACAGAGAGAGGAAACAGGAAAGCCGAAAGCCATAGGGAGACCAAGAGGGCATCCAGAAATAACCATCAAAGCATATCTTTTTATTGCCTCTCTAATATATTTTTCTTTATTTTTTTACAAATAAATTTTATTCTGATCGCACTATTGATATTACATCAATTAGTTATATGTTGTATAAATTATTATTTTTATTTTTATAATATATTTTTCTGCATTTGCCACTTCCTTACCGTATTTACAAACTAAACATATACTTCTTACATAGTTACATATATATTACCTAATATTTTATTTTTCACTTCAATATCACTCAAATCTCTATTATCTCGTGTGATGAGTTTATATAAAAGTGTGGCGACTTGCAAATTTTAATATTTAAATAACCTAATCCATATAACTTTTGTTTAGGTTAGAGATTCTCGAACCACCCAAATATGCCATTAATTCTATCCTAAGATTGTAGTTTTTGGGTTTTTTTTTCCTTTATTCATTATCATATTATATTTACCATATTTTATTATCAGTGGTCAAAATTTGCATCCATTGTACATTCACTTAGTATCTCACACTATCTTATTTTACTCCTTTTGGGATTTGAAGTATAATTACTCTTTCTCCATACACTCATTTAAAAGTTTCTATTTTTTACCATACCTCAAAAACTTATTGTTCTTTTTCAGTTTCACACAATTATTTTAATATTTACTTTAATTACATCAACTTTGTTTTGTTTTAAGGTGCAAAGATATATGCAATAATCTTCGATGCTATTGTTGATAAGTTTGCTAATGTACTGGATATTGGAAAACTTTATGTGATAACTGGACAAGTTAAAAATATAAATAAAATTTTCTATAATGTCAATGAAAATTTTGAGATTATATTAAATAATCTCACAAAAATATGAAAAGATAATAATCATTTCTTATCATCTACTAAATTATCAATAATACTACATCAAGTCAAATCTAAATACGCTTTCAGGTAAATATTTTAATTATTTTATTATATTTCTTTCTTATCATATGACATTCATTATATTAATAAATATTTTATTATTCTTTAAAACATATATTGTATTATTGATTATGAACATTAATGAAGTTAGAACGGTTTATCGATAAAGGGACAAAAAATTATGAAGAGAGATCTTCAGGTTTTTAAATTAAGGTATGTCATTTAAATTAAAATTTTAAGAAAAAAAACTAATCTATGGTATTTTTTTTATGCTTCAAGTCTGATTCACATTATGGGAAATATTGGCTATAGTGCAAGGATAGCAATTATAAGCAATGAAAGATGAGTTTCCAGTAATCTTAGCAAAATCAATTATTGGGAAATACTTTAATGGTATAATAGTTTTAAATTTATTTTAATATTTTGTAATAAAATAGTTTAATGGTTCCAATAATTTATGTGTCTGTTAATTGTTTTGTTATAAATATTTTATAATAATTACATATTTAAAACCACGAGTTTCACATTGTCAACAACATGATCAACAAATTTAGAAATTAATGTAGGTTTGCCATAATCAGAAGAAATCAAAGATTGATATCTATCTTGCTTTTAAAAAAAAAAAGTTAGAATGATTTGTTTATTATCTAATTACTTTCAATTAACGTGAAATCCAATTTGCATGTCCAATGAAAGTAAATACTCTATGGATCATCAACTAATGAAGGATATATACTAACTCATCTTTTTAGAATCAATACAATTGAACATTTATCACGAGAGTTACTTTTATATGTATGTATTTTTTAAAAAAATTATTATAACTAATTTATTATTTTTTACGAGATCAAGTACTATGATATAAAAAAAGAAGGAAACTTTGGTATAATGCATGTAATACATGTAAATCAAAAGGTTATGATAAAGGAAGATGAAGTGGAATGTACTAAGTGCTCAAATAACAATATAGAATATAGTTTGAGGTAATTAATTTATAAAATTAAAATACTCTATTTTTATTATTACGTATGTATGTTATATTGATTTTGTTTCAAATAGGTACCTTATTAAACTGGATGTTGAAGATACAACCTCAAAGTCGATATTCATTGAAAAAGTGTATTTATTCCATAAGATAGAATCATCAAGTCAAAACATTTAATTTTCATTACTATTTTCTTATTTACATAATCTTCTACTCGATCTTTTATTTATGTCCTTAAATTATGATTACACATGTTGGCATATATCATAAGAGAATAACATTTTTATCAAATGTGACTCTATAAGAAGATGAATCTTAAGAAATATATAATTTTAGTGACGAGCACCTTAATTGATATTACTATATATATATATATATATATATGAGTTGAGTCCAATTAAATCAATCTCAATAGTAAAATTAAAAAATTATATAAATGAATTTTTTTTTTAAAAGATATATTAAAATTAATTTATATATTTAATCCTAAGAAATTTATCAAAATGTAAATTATAAGCTATATTTTTTTGATTATTATCAATTTATAATTTCTTCTTATAAATTTGACAATATTAGCTTACAAGTTATTTATAATTTTTGCAAAAATATTAATAGTGTATTTTTAGTCATTTAATTAGAATTATTAGTAATATTTATTCCTATATTCTTTGATTATTTGAAATTTTGTCCTAATTCGGACGCCAAAGCAGGAACAAGCGAATGAAGTGGTCTAACCCACCGGATTCCGGTGCGTGACTTAACTCATTCTGTTAAGATAGCCATAATACTTGGGAAGAAGATCGCCGGAAAGCCGTGGAGGCCGTTGCAGAAGAAAATAGATATACAGTAAATCAAATATTTTTTTTTTTTAAAAATTGAATTCTGTTGCGGGAATCTCACAGAATAATCGGCGACGCCGATTTTCAGAATACGACTAATTCAGCGTAGACGAAGACTGGCACTATGCTCCCCGAAGCAGCCTATAAATACACGGCAAAGTCACCGGATGCTCACAACGCTAACCCCAAACTGCTCTCCATACAGAAGAAGAAGAACCTTCAATCACTCCTCATTCCTTCCTAGCTCTCATGGACAAGAGGAAAGGTGTCCCTGCCTCATCGGCTGCCAGAATTCCAGAAGTGCCGGAAGCAAAGCTATAGAAGATCTGAAAACCTCAATACACAACTCCTGAATAAAGTGGTGGAGAATCGGCAAGAAATTCAGCATCTCCAACACCAGCTCGCCGTAGCCACAGAACGGCTTGAGTCGGCTGCCGTCCAACTCAATGTGATCAAAATGCGGCTGCATGAGGCAGTAGGAGAGAAGAATGCGGCTCAGATGGAACTGGAGCGCATCCTTCAGCTACAGAAGGATTTAAATCTTCGGTCAATGGAAAAAGCTAAGTGTAAAAATAAATGGAATAAGTTGATTTATCCTGTTGTTACGGCTGCCATCTTTGCTGCCACGGCTCTAGCCACCTGCTGCTGCAAAGGCTGGAGATTTAAGAATTAGCTGTAGAATTTAAGATTAAATTGTTAGTATAATTTGTAATAATAGTATTTGTTGTCTTTCATATGTATCCTAGATCTTTTTTATTGGTACTTTATTTATTTATTTAAAATGTGTTATCTATTGAATATCCATTATGATATTTTAAGTACATTTTATTTTAATATATTAAAATAATTAATTTAAGAAATTGTTTTGCAAATATGATATTTCCTTAAATATTAATATTTTAGGAGCAAAGAATGTCATGAATTTTGCAAAGAGGTGCAAAAAACTTGATGTATTTCTACATGTTTCAACTGGTACACAATTACTTTAAAATTAATAGATAAACAAATATTATTTTAATTTTGTAATGACAATATTAAATTCTATTAAGATTCTAATATGATCATATCTAATGCTAAGATGGACAAAATCATGAGAAGTTATCAAATTCCCATTATGCATGATGAGCCATAATTAATGCATTTTGAAATTTGTAAAATAAATTTTTAAGATTTTTATTTTGCTATTAAAATTAATGTGGCAAATAATAGTTTATGCATCTCCTAAAATGCTATGTGATTTTTTATATTTCTACATATTTTTAAGTTCCTACTAAAGTTAGAATGATCTAGGTGCAGTATAAATACAGATGTAATCTCCACTTTCTTGCAAATAAAACATTTTAATTTATGCAATGTGTTTGAGCTAGAAGCTTATATTCTTCTTTCATATAATTTTACTTTTTAAATTGGCAATGAAGGGTATTATAATTGCCTTTGAAGGAAAATCTTGAATATGACATTTATAATAATTAATAGCAGTGGCAGCCATTCCCATCTTTAGAAGACAATCCTAAAAAATATTAAAATATCAAAATAATAGAGAAGTAGAGCTTCATCTATTAGAACAATTCAAGAATAATTTTGAACAACTAGAAGTAGAGCTTCATCTCTCTTAAGTAGAAAAGATGAAGATTAATAATGCTAGTTATAAAAAAGTAAAAGTTAAAAACAAATTAATGTAGAGTACCAATGATAGTCTTTATTAAGATCTCCAAATGAGTCACATCCAAAAAAAGCATGAGAAATCTTAGAAGTGAGTTCATTTTATAAGAATATAAGATCTATTAATCAAAATGCCCTTAGAAACAAAGTTTAGAATTTGAAATTTGTAAGATTCAAAGATTGATGGAGTTAAGTTATATGATCATGAGGATGAAGACATGTTGAATTCTTGGTATTGAGTTATGATGATAAGATAGGGCCTCTAAAGTAGTGTTTGTTTTATGGGACTATGGTTTAGATGTGTTCATAGGATAGCTAAGGGCTAGCTTAAAGGGGGGAATGGGTTTAAAGGTGATATTGACTTGGGTTAGGTTTAAAGAGGATGTTAAAAAGTGTGACATAGTTTAAGAAGGATGTGAACAATTACATGGAAATTATAAGAGTGGTGGAAGGGTTAGGAATTGGCTCAAGTTAGTTTAATGGGTCAACCGTGAGAAAGTTCTACAATTTTCTACTTGAGAAAGTGATTCTTATTTTTGATTATGGAGGTTGTTAGTAAAAGAAAATGAATTGATTATTAGAAAATTCAATATACAATTAAATTTATATGAGACACTACACTATAGAAGCATATACAATTAAAAGGATATATTTCTATAAAATAAAATGAATTGATTATGAGAAAATTCAATTTATTAAAGGATATATTTCTATATTTAAAATTATAAAAAAAAAATATTTTTATTGAAATATTTTAATTCCTATACAATATATTTTAGAGCATTTACATACTTATCACACATATCTTATATATTTACATATCTAATACCTAACTTTTAATATTTAAATGTATAATATTCAAAATTTTAATATCACATCAATAATGCAATTATTATAACATTTTTAAAATTAAACAAACCTTTTTTATATATAAGCAATGTATTAAAAATATAAATATTAAATTTTAGATGTTAAATAGATAAATACACAAAAATTATGTGATATTTATGTAAATCTTTCTATATTTTATCGCATTTCAATTTAAAATCAAATAAAAAGTAAATAAATTGCTATTCAAATTGTGTTGGCATCAATAAAAATCTTAGTTATATAATTGTTGAGAAATAAATTTTAATTCATTATGAGAAATTTCTATTTTACTCTACGTGTATTGTGATATTACATATATCAAATATTTTTAAAATTTACTAAGCCTATTATATTCATGTTTAAGATGCTTCTAGCATATGTCATACATAATAGAAGCATATGCAATTAAATTTATATTTAAAAAAAAAATGGATCTCCATGTCCTAAATAGATGATTAATTGGAATATGTTTAAGAGCTTTAGATCTTATCAACTTTGTTTAGCTGCTAACAGAAGATTAAATCTACTATCACAAAAATCGTTTTTAGACATTTCAATGATTTGAAACTCTCTTATAGGTTTTATTAACACCCAAAGACTAAAGAAATAACCCTACAACATTCTCAGACACTTGAATTTAAGCATTCAGCATAGTGTTAGGGCCCATGCGGGTGTATTGTAATTTCATGTAATTTTATGTTTGAATTACGAGATTATGAGATTGATTTCAGAATATATATTTGTACAATTATGAGTAACTAATTATTATCAATTATTGGGATGAGTTGAAAAAGACCCTAAAGCAAAAATATTTGTCCCACAACTATTAAGATCAACTTAAGAATGACTTAACCAATTTTAGGCAAGGATCAGGTCAACAACATATTATATCACTCGCTTCAATGAGCTTATGATTTGTTATGACATTTGAAGGCTCTAGAAATTGATCTCAAAATCTTGATATGATTTGCAGATTGATGCTAGGCATGAATTGCCTAGTCCATAAATCTATTATATTGAGAATGTTTTTCACATCAACTAGTTTGAATAGTGTATGAAGACAAAATCACAAGAAGTTCACTACCTCTTCTAGGTATGGATTTCATACCAAGCTCACTTCATCTAAGGGATCACTTGCACCTAAAGCAAAGGGCCTCACTAGAACTTTTGAGTTGAATTCTTCAATGTCACTTGCTTAACTTGAGGCTTAGTTGGACTCTGTGCAAGCACTTGGACCCATAAAGGGCCACTAAGTGTAATTAACCTTATAATCATTGACTATACATGAAGTGGAAATGCATGTAGTAGTCCATGAATATTTTAGTTGTAGTTACATTTCAAGCTAATCAATAGTGATTGCTCGCTTATATGAAATGTAATTACAACTAAAATAGTAAAAAAATTAAAACATAAAAAAAAGCCGATCAATAGTGGCAGTGCATAAACATTATTACTACATTTGGCTAGATGAAGCTCAACCCATGGGTTCCATCCAATCTCACTTGGTCACAATGCAAGCTAACCTTTCACACTATACATTGCCTCCTCAAGAGGACTCTGCCACCAAACAACCTTCTTTTGGGAGAGCTTTTGCATGACCTTCTTCTCCAAAGATCCGTAACACCATGTCCACTATTACCTCCACCTGCACCCTCACTACGCCCTATCCCACATTCGCCACACGCACTCCTCCAACGCCATCAATAATGTTGCCTTGCAATTGAATGTCACTAGCTGTCATGTTGTGGTCTTCTCTTGAACTAGGATACTCAAATAAGCATAAAAAATCATATCATTAAATCTCCTTGCCTAGTCTTACTTACTCTATACACAATAGAGAATCACCATGGCCTAAGGCTGTAAAGAAACCAATACACGCCATGAACAACTCAACTTAGCTTGATAATACTTGTTCAAGTTTGTTTAAATTAATAAATAAACAAACTTGAATGGTTTTTGAAAACTCAATGATTAAATGAACTAACTTTGAGTATGACCCATCTCAAACTCATTTGTTATTCAATAAATAACTTGTTCAATGCGATATTGAACTTGATGATAGCTCATATATTATTTAATGAAAATGTGATTAAATATAACATATTTAATTATAGATTTAATAATAAGATGATATAATTTAATATCAATAGTATTATTTTATTAATATTTATTCATTAATAAATTTTTTAATTAAGTCATCATTTTTTTAATTCTAATAGTTTAGTTCTATAAATTTATTTTTTATAACTTAATATAAAAGCTAAGTATTCATTTAAATTTTTAGCTTGAAGTACTGCTTCATTTAATATAAACAAGCCAAGTACCATCATTGAAAAAATTTAAACAAGCTAAGCATCAACTTATATGAGAAAGTTCGGCTCAAGCCCCAGCCGACATGAACTTATATTCCAAGTCAACTCCAATCTATGGTGATTTAGCTCAATTACAGCCTTACCACCCTGATATGATTCAATTCTTAACCTCATTCAAAAGAGGTCAACACACCACTCACTCTTCCATGTAGTGGCAACAACATCTCTCAACTCTTCTTCAAAAAGTTGCTTTCTTATGCAAACTCTTCTAACTCTCAAATCTTGGCACACGATACCTAGATCTTGAGTTATTGAGAGTGATTTTTTGCACATTTGTATATCTATTTATGTTAGATTTAGCCTACGGGTGCAAATGATTTAATCCAACACATAAGCCAGCTTGAGCTCGGCTCGATATATGGCTCGTGAGCCAAGCTCGATGATCTACCAAGCCTAGCTTGACACAACCCAACTTAACTGATTAACTCACAAGCTAGCTCATTTTAAAAAATTAATATAAAATAAACTAAAATATATTAGAATTCAATAATATAAGTATAAAGTTGTTAAAAATAATTTAAAATTATATCTTATTTTCTTATATAAAATAATTTCTTATTGTTTTTCTTCTAATTTCTCATTCTTTTATTATTTTATCGTAATAATTACTAGAATTAGATTTTTTTATCTTTTTCATACTAAATGAGCAAACTCATGAGCCTAATTCAATTCAGAATAAAGCTCTAACTCAATTAGTTAATCAAGCTCAATTTCAAGCCAGAGGTAAGTTAAACTCAATTCAACTCATTTATGCCAGTACTATAACCTCTTCATTGACAACATTTGCATATTGACTTTATCTACAACTCTACAACTCTAGCCACACGCTCTATCTTAAACACTATAAGCACTCATAAAGCTTGTTGCCTTCCTTTATTGAGATCTTTGATTGATATTCACACTTTCATCCTTAACAAAAAAATCATGTTCTCACATTTCTTATTTCTTTGATCATCAATTTGGTATGAAGTCTATTTATTTCTTTGTTCATCCTCTATTGAAGGACATGTTCTTTAGTTCATCCTCAATTTGAAAATCTGTTTATCCTCTATTTAAATCTTTCATAATTGCTCCACTAGCATTTGTAGACATACATCAGCCTTCGCAAGATCTCCACCATCATTCATTAATATCCATTGGCATTCACAGATCACCTTTGGCATTGGTAGACCTCCACCCATTGCAGATCTCCAGCAGTCATCACAAAGCTTAAACAACCTCCAAGAGATCTTCATGGCATTCACAAATCTCCTCCAACATTCAGAAGACTTGATCTTCATAGACCCCCTTCAGCTGTCAGAAAATGCCCACCAGCCTTTGTGAATTTCCATTGGACTTCGCAGATTGCCACAAAGCCACAAAGCTTTATAAGTCTCCATTCTCCTTCACAACAGCATCTTTGTTCAATCCTAATTATTATTGCTTTGCACATGTTCCTCTAGCTTCCGCCAGCATGCCTCTCTCCTTGCCTAATATTGTCTTAAGTTGATTGCGATTAGTGACCATTCAATTGCTAACAAACTCAAAGCTTATAGATATATACATATGTATGTATGTATATATATATATATATATATATATATATATATATAAGTATATATACATATACATATGCATACATGCATACATACATACATGAATTTAAAAAGGAGCTCTCTACGTGCAAAATAAATATAATAATATATATATTGTCATTAGTGTATAATAACAAAAAGAAAGAAAAATGAGCGACAAGCCCTCACTTGGGTTCTCCTCACGTGACTGATCCCGTGGAAACCACTGCTCCGCCCCTTGAGGCAGAAGCCTTGGCTCTCACTGCTTCTCCTCCGACCCCCCAACCGCGGAACCGCAAGAGCAACGACCTCACCCATTCCCTCTTTTCTCCCACACTGTTCCATCCCCTTTAAAACCTAAAACTCTCTTCATTCCATCCGCTCTTCTCTCATGCTTCCTCCTCAATCAGGGAACTATACGCGACGCTCCTCACACTCTCTGTGTTCCCCGCTTCCATCGAACCATAAACCGAAAGCCTTCGCTCCCGATTTCCCTCTTCCGCATTCGCTCGGCTCCCGTTTTCCCTAAAACTATAAGCCCTAACTCCTTGTCCAACCTCTATCACTCACAACGGGCTTACCGAGATGTAACTCATCAAATGGGTTCCTCTCGGTCTCAGACTTTCCCATTTCTTTCTTTCCTTCCCTCTCACGGTTTATGACTCCAGCAAACTAAGCCTCCAACCTTCCATCAGCATGCCTCCCCTTGCTTGATATTGTCTTAAGTTGATTGAGATTAGTGACCATTGAGGTGCTAACAAACTCAAAGATATATATATATATATATATATATATATATATATATATATATATATATATATGCACATATACACACACACACACACACACATATATATATATATATATATATATAATATGTATTTGTAATAAAGATTTTTTTTATTATTTTCTTGCTCTTTTCCTTCGTCTATATATAGGCACATAAATGTCTTGAATTCAAAAGAATTTAATAAAATGATCAAATACTCCTATCATCTCTCTTTCTAATATTAAACAAACTTTGTTTTTTTCACTTAAAAAATCAAGTGACAATCAATCTTCAATGATCTTCATGTATCAATGTCGTGTGTTGACATATTCAACAAAATTATAACGAACTAAAAAAAGTTCATTGAAGAATAAGAAGTGCATGTCTAACTAACCTGCATTTGAAGTACTTCAACATCAATGAAGAAAGAATTGACGATTTAAGAAGGAATCTGACAAATATCAGAGAAATTGCTCATTAGTGCAAGGTGCAAAAGAAATTGATCATAAGCATTGCAAAAAAAATTATAGAATAAGAAGTTGATAGGGATCCTAAATTTTATTCTGCTCTAGCATACAATGCTCTTCAACAAATCTATCAAGAAAACTGATGCGTAATAAGGATGCAACATGACCCTAACACAGTGACAAATTACAAAAAGTTGTTTAGCTTTACTCGAGGTTTCAACTTTGAACCTTTTATCCAATGGAAGTTCATTGGTCTTTTGAAAATCATTGAATTAATTTAATATCTCACATGAATAACTTACCCCTTATCAAATAGGTATGTTATACTGTTTCAGAATAATTTCACAGGTCAAATAAAAATTACACATTGATCGTTTGAGGAGCAATTTTTGTTATTACTATGCACTTTTCATCTTAGAGGATTTAGGAAGGTGTTGATGTACATAATCTCATCATTTCATCTTAGAGGTTGTTTCTATGAATGAAAAAAAAATTATTATTTAAAAATCATGTCATTACTCAAATAAGCTTTAATTTATAGCTCTCTTTGCACTGAAACATCTAATTCAAATATTATAAATCATAAATAGAATGGTGATGCCAAAATGCATATTGGTGTGTTTTACACAATTTCCTAGAATGATCAATTGCTTAGGTGTTTGACATGATCGACTCTTTAGGTGTCTGTGCTTCATATCCACACCTATCACTGTAATTCCATGTGTTTATCGAAGTGCCTTTCTGTAATTTCTGATATTCTATGTATTGCCACAACAAATAAAGGAACTTGTAAGCGTTAAGTATACATTATATTAATGTTATATAGCTCTCTTGATTATAGATTGAAAATGGAAAGTTTGTCCAATTCTCCAACTGAAGTTAATGTTTATATTATTGTAAAATAATTATGTAACTAATTCATCGTGAACAAATATCTTCACATAAATATTGAGTGTTGGTGTTTATGATTTAGTTGTGCATATATGCATGAAACCTTCCATATATATATTTGTTTTCCAGAGCTCTTCATGTTGCAATATAAGGCATGAAATTAAAATAAACAAGCTAATGACATAAGTTATATGGTGAGTTTATCACCAAAGTTGTTAACCTAAAAGTAGGGGAATATAGAGGAATATAGAGTACGGTAATAAGAAGTTTTAGATGACCAATTTGCTTGTTAATGAAACTTTTCAAGAAATTGACTTTTGTTTTTTTACCTAACACCATGGTATTGTGATTGTATACCAGTAGATGGGTTGCTCAACTTTTCTTTAACATTCTGATTGGGAGTTAATTAAAGGGCAAAAAAAAAAAGAAGAAGAAGAAGAAAAAGTTACATGTTGAGAAAAAAGGAAAGAAAATATATATACTTATTTCTTTTTGATTGGGAATTGGAGAAATTAGTTAAGACTTGCACCTCATAAACACAAATTATTGTTTAGAAAACTCACTTATGGACATCAATGCATTAATAAAAAGGGTATATAAGTATATGTCTCACATTTGAAAGCAAGGCGTATCCTAATGATTTGCAGACTTTGGGGCATCAGTAAAATATTGCATAATACTGCCTTGTTAGACTCGAGCCAATCAAAACATAAGTTATCATAAGCTAAATTTGTTAATATATATAACCAAAATTTTGAAGTAAGGGTGTTGAAGAATTGAGTCATGCTCAAGTTAAGGCTTACCCAAGCTTGACTTGCTCAATGGAAGCTCTATCTGAACATTGACTCGTTGGAGAAATAGCTAGCTTGAGCTTGACTAGTGAGCTCAAAGAAAAGTGATGGGGAACTCATTGAAGAAGGTCGCGACAGGAATTTACTAGAGCTAGTCTTGACTCATGGCTACCTCTTGGGAGTGGAATTGAGTTCCTCCTGTTGGAGAAGATAGTAAAGGCACCGATTTGGCATGGTGTAATAATGGGAGCTAGAGAAGTTATTGACAAGATTAGCAGTGATTGGCAATGAAGTTGTGTGGGAGGTTGCTGGAAAAGGCATCAATAGGACCATTGACGAGAATGTCACTATAGGAGTTCGCTAGAGAGGGCATTAATGGGTACGATGACATTTGAGAAGAAAATCAATTTGTTTGGTGGCAGCTATACCAAATTGGAGAAAATAAATGGAGATTCAAAGTTTTAATTGATCAGCTCAATAAGACAAAAAGGCAAGTCAAGCCAAACTCTCAAATTGTATAAATATATGAGCTCAAACTTGAGCTTTGAGCTCTCATGGCTCGATAAGCTTGACTTGTGAGCCTAAGTACATAACACTTAAAAAACTGTGATGACCATTGTATACTCATATGTTCATGTGTTTATATAGGAGCATATCGAATGCATTAAGCTTAGGTTAGTTTTTTCAGGGGTTGGTCATATAGTCTTATCCCTACATTATACTGGTTATTTCTATGACCCAAAACTTTGACTTTCAGGATATAATGGAGACAACCTAATCAGAATCCATCTACACTCATAAATTCATAAGGTTTAATTAAAAAAATAAAAATCAAAATCAAATGAGCTTTTATCAAATTGACGCCTGGAATTGTTTGAGTGGTGCATCTTGGAAATGATCAATACAAATTTAACAAGAATTGGAAGTGTCAAATGTAGTGCCTAGATTTTAGTTTCAAGTTGGTGACGCTTACTTTGGTAAATTAAAACTTAATTGGATACCGCATCATTGCGAATGTTTCCAAAGATACTGCATATGTATATATTAAACAACTTTATTATATTCTATGACCTCATTGAATCTATCTCTTTGACTCTACGAACCTTTATTTTTGGTGTTCTATTTGAATTACAGGAAGGAGTTTCATCAGATTGTTTTGTCATTCAATAAAATTGTAAGAGATGCTGACCAACTACTAAGGGGATCAACTCCATACTAGATGCAACTTCATGTTGGTATACAACCAAGTCTTCAACAATGTCTAGATGGCCTTAATACTTTCCATAAGATGCATAAATCAGAGTAAGGATGAGTTTATCCATTTATTTAAAGATTGAACTTCTAAGATCGATGTCTTCATATTCTCTAGTATTGTTTACTTTCTTCTACTTAAGTATTTTGTTTCTTTTTTTATTATATAGTTTTTCATGTTCTCCACTATTCATTTTTTTATCTTGTTGGTCAACTTGATGAGGGAGTATGCATCCTGGCCAACTGCAATTGTGACATCTATGGATGTATTTTGTCTGAAATAATTTGCAAATATAGATCTTATTGCTTTACCTACTTTCATATTAAGTTTACTTTTTTATATATCAAGCAAATTCAGTTAATAAATATCTATAACTGCAAAGAAGAGGATTTACTCATCTTTCTCCATCATATCAGTGAAGAACATTTGCGACACTCCATGTTTTTAACTACAGTAAATAACTCATAACTTTAACGCTCAAAATGACATTTTTTATGCTAATTGCCAGAGATGCAGACCAGTTTGTCATGGATGCCCTGCTGCATTAGCATCATAATAAGTAGGAAGAATCTCACGGTAAGTCCCTTTAAGAGTCATCCTCTTCCAAGCAACCGGCTCTAGCATTGAGTGTCGTATGCAAGTTTGAATGGATCTGCAACAAGGTGATTAGAAAAGCAAGCCACCAAAGAGTCCAATCTTGGCAGTTGGCCATGTGTAATTCATGTTGTAATGTTAATTTTGGGTGTGATGAAAACTTTTAATGTTTTTTACCTACGTCAATATGACTTCTGTGAGCAAACTCGCTAATTTGGTCCCATAATGTTAATGCATCATAATATTTGCAAATCATAAATCAAACATGCATAAATTGTTGAACAAATAGGATGAGTAGAGCGAAAGTCGTTTTATTTTGACAAGTGAAATTATTACAAGATAACATACCTATTTGATAGGGGGTAAGTTACTGATGTCAGGTATTAAAATAATTCAATGATTTTCAAAAGACCAATGAACTTCCATTGGACAAAAGGTTCTTAAAAGTTGAAACCTCGAGTAAAATTAAACATCTTTTTGTAATTTGTCACTATGTTGGGTTCATGTTGCATTCCTATCACGCATCAATTTGCTTGACAGATTTGTTGAAGCCTATTGTATGCTAGAGCAAAATAAAATTTTAGGATCCCTATCAACTTCTTATTCTATAATTTTTTTTTTTTTGCAATACTTATGGTCAATTTCTTTTGCACCTTGCACTAATGAGCAATTTCTCTGATATTTGTCAGATTCCTTCTTAAATCGTCAATTGTTTCTTCATTGATGTTGAAGTACTTCAAATGCAGGTCAGTTAGACATACACTTCTTATTCTTCAATGAACTTTTTTTAGTTCGTTATAATTTTGTTGAATATGTCAATACACGACATTGATACATGAAGATCATTGAAGGTTGATTGTCACTTGATTTTTTAAGTGAAAAAAAAAGTATGTTTTATATTAGAAGGAGAGATGATAGGAGTATTTGATCATTTTATTAAATTCTTTTGAATTCAAACATTTATGTGCCTATATATAGAGAAGGAAAAGAGCTAGAAAACAAAGTATGTTATATATTTATTTGTGTGTATATATATATATATATATATATATATATGTGTGTGTGTGTGTGTGTGTGTGTGTGTGTGTGTGTGTGTGTGTGTGTGTGTGTGTGTGTATATGTATGTATGTATGTATGTATATATTTATGTATATGTGTATATACATATATGTATGTATATATGTTTATATATATATATATATGTATATATCTATAAGCTTTGAGTTTGTTAGCACCTGAATAGTCACTAATCTCAATCAACTTAAGACAATATCTGGCAAGGGAAGAGGCATGCTGACGGAAGCTAGAGGAACATATGTGTAAAGCAATAATAATTAGGGTAAATACACACACACACACACACACACACACACACACACACACACACACACACACACACACACACACACATATATATATATATATATATATATATATATATATATATATATATATATATATATTGTGGGGCTCCGAAATTCGCCATCGACTTCTCACATTTTAGAGAGTAGATTTATATCAGTGAAATTTTCATAAGGTAGATAAGATATCGATAAGACACTACCCAGACGTTTTACCCTCATTTGTGAGGACTTTAGATCGTTCGGTTTCTATAGCATGAAAGCACATAGTTAATTATCCTCAATGTGGAGAGAGAACTTTCAATTAAGGCGTGGATTGATTAAGCAATCGTAGCGATAGTAGGAGTATGTGGTGTTTGAAATTTAGATTTATGAAATTCATTATATTTAACTTAAAGGATGGTTGGGGAACGGTGGCCGCATCTGATCCCATGGTTCCATCATCCCGCTATTTATAGTCTACTTAGTCAGAGGAGGTAGTCGACCCAACCTGATTGAAGGATCTCTGTCAGCAGCCATGGGTCGCGTCGTCCAAGTAATCCTTGTAGACCTGGGTAGTATTTGTCTAAGGAGATAGACTTAAGTCTACCTTAGCTTTAGAGGACTTTTTGCCCTATCAGGTATACCCTATGATTCACATCTCAAGGTATAGAGCCATTGGAAAGTATACGGGCTACAATCGTGATTGTAATATAATGGTGCTATTTGGCGACAACCACCCGATCAAAAGACTCTGATCGTGATTGCATCATAGGTGGAGCCCACTGGCCAAATCACATAGACAGAAGACTCGGGCCACATCCTTACTTGCATGAAATTGATTGAGAGTAAATATAAAAATTCATTTGATTTGACATTGACTCCTTTGCGAGCTAGAGTTTTCTTAGTTTACCACCTACGACAAACAATTGCGGAAGGTGGATTGAATTTTAGTTTTGTTTTAAGTCTTTAAAGATTGAATTTCATTTAAGCATTTAATAATTAATAACATGTTAAATTTTGCTTTTGAATTGATGCTTAATTTATATTAATTTGATTTAAAATTTTAAATATATGTTAATAGTAGTATCCCTTCCTTGGAAAATCTCTATTCAACCATCATGGGAGGATGTATTGTTTTGCATTGACTCTATTAATTTAATAGAGGATCGAGATCTATCATGTGACATAATTAGCTTATCGATATTTTAATAAATTAAGATTCTTATAATATTATTATTGGATTTTTTGGTTTTGTTAACTCAAACCCGGTCCTAAGACTCAATCGGGAATCAACCTGTGCAGCATCCTCAGACACTAAGTTTAAGCATTCAGCGTAGTGTTAGGGCCCATGCGGGTTATTAAGAACACTTGTACAAATTTTGAAAAGATCAAATTGAATTGAAGATTGTTTTATATTTTGAACAAGAATTCACATCTTTCAAATGATTGCACAAATTTTGAAGCTCTTAAATTGAGTAATAGTTGACTCCATAATTTATGCAAAATTAATTTAGAATCGCCTTTTGTTCTATTGTACGATGTGTTGCGAATCCGGTAGCGTATTGTATTGCAGAATTAGGTTTATATTTGCACTTAAAATGTTGTATCTTTACTTGCATTTTATTTATTCATAGAATTTCTAAACTTCAATGGTTAGCTTATGCTCATTAAAGACCAGTTAGATCTTAGCAAATTCAACATTCAAATTTGATATTTGCTCATACGAGCTGTTATACTTCCTTTAAGTGAGCTTATTTGAATTCAAGCTACTTTTGAATACAACTCGATTATTCAGTAAGAAGTTTCGATCATGCTTGCTAATAAATTTATTTAGTTATAATGAAAATCTCTTATGGATTTTACTTGATTTTCACTTTAGTTTCAAAATAGCACTCAACAAATCCTATCTGCTTTAATTTTGTGTCCATTTTGAGCCTTATTCAATTCACTTTAAAATAGACATTGCAATGAAAGAAGGCATGTTCTTTGCGAATCTCACTCTAAAGTTTGATTTGGGCTCTATCTCATTTGAAAATTAGCCTTCAAGCTTAATGCAACCTCCCCATAAGTATAACATGAATTCAAAGTTATATTTGCAGTTTGGCTTATTTTCTTTCAATCATTTTCACACATGATATAACATAAGCCACAAAGTTCAATTAATTCTTCTTAGCTAATTAACCATTAACCCTTATAGTTTGCTATAGAGTGTAAGCGAGTTATGAAGCTTCGTCTTCATTCTCCAAGCTTGATTGTGTTTAATTTAAATCATTCTTAGTTTACTTTGAATAAGATATAATAATAGCGTTTAATGAAAAGATGGTGCATGATCAAACTCATCGGTGAATATGCAAGTTATGTTCTTCATCTTCTTCATGTAAGAAGCGATCAAATCCAATTTGACTTTATTTTAAATTCCAAATCAAAAGATCAAAATATATTCAAATTTATTGCAAATTTTTTATGAATTTGAGTTAGCTTTAAGCCTCACTTGTATTCTACTTGAACACTTCCATTTGTTTCAATGTATAAGACAATGGACTCAAGCATTTATTTGACGATAAACTAAAGCAAATGAACTAATTTTTTTTTTACTTGGCATATTCTCATATGATATTAATATTTATTGAGCTCATTCAAACTTAATTATGAATTCATTTTATTAAGACTTTATATTTTATATTTAGCTTAATGTTAAATCATTTTTTTTAAGTCTAAAAAAATTGACGAAATTTCGGCAATATTTTGGCATAAGGGTGCAACATCTAACAGTGTTTTGGGCTTACCCGTCACGCCCTGATGTGCATGGCGAGGTCTTCAAGCTTGCATAAAAACAAATAGATATACATATACAATCTTCATACACATATCTACACATCTTGACATCATATCTTCACAAATTACAGCCTGAAATTATGTTTTTTGTTTTGGAGGAGAGGAAGGAATTGACATGGGAAGAATTTAGATTTTCTGGTTTGTAAATCTAAATTCAAATTTTCAGGTTTGGTGAAATCTGATTTCAGTTGGAATGAAGAGAGTTTTTTGGTTTTAAAGGGGACGGAAGGAGTGTGGGAGAAAAGAGGGAATGGGTGAGGTGGTTATTGCGGTTCCCGTGCTGTTGAGGGAGTCGAAGGAGAACAAATGAGAGCCAAGGCTTTGCCCTCAAGGGGATAGGGCGGTGGCTTCAGCCGGATCGAGCACAGCGTGAGGAGAACCCGAGTGAGGGCTTGTGCATGTGAACAACTCATTTTTTTTTCAATGAGTATGTATCCATGAATAGTTCTTTGTCATGTTGACCTTCTTCTTCTCTCTTTAAGTTCTTTTCAAGGATTCATATGCTCTCATAATAGAAATCCTTTTGGGTGGAAAGTACTCAAAGATACACATACCAAAGTGAAAGAAAATAAATAAACTTATTTCCAAGATGATCAATAAATGGCATATATAGTGATGAAAAGAGAAATCCAGTAGTCATGATGTTGTGACTATCTATGTGCATTCACCAAGAAGTTGAATTTTTATGATTTAATGGACTAGTGGTTTTATTGGGTTCGAAGGTTACATGCTTTATGGAGAAGGGGATCCAATGTGTTTTGAACAAATCGAAGGAGGGAGAGAGGGGAATGTTCATATATTTTGAGAGAGAGAAAAGATTGTGGAAGACGTGGTTTCAAGGTTAAAAGGTGATGTGGAGTTCAAATGGTTACGTGGAGGCTAATGGCCATAAATGGGTAAAAGGGGTTCATATGGATATGATTTAGCTTGGGTTCTACCATCACTACATACATAAGGCCTAATGACTAAGGACATTAGCACATACATGATGATAACCCAACAAATAGATTGCAAGACTTAAATAGGGATTCTATGACTCATACATGCAAGAGTCAAATAAGTATTCAAAAAGGATAGAATATATATATATATATATATATGTATATATTACATGATCTTCTAAGTATATATAATAATTAGACTTAATGACTCTTTTAAAGTTTTTGGTGATAGTATCTAAAGTTTCCCTATATCAATATGTGGATAGAGTTATCAAAATAAAAGAAATGCTATGTAGAGGAAGATTATGACTTTTATATGAGTTTCATAATTTTAGTAATCAAGAATGTTCTTGTTTCAATTAATTTTTTTCATATGCATGTAATTCTATATCTCTATCACTAATAATAATGAAAAAATTGCCACCCTCACCCTTTATTCCTACACTTTTATTAGACGCTATCAAAGCGAATGATAGAATTGTTTAAGAACATTTGATAAGGTACGAGTGGCTTAAACTACTATCTACAAAGGCAACCTTTAACAAATTCATCTTTTCATAAAAAAGTAGATGTGCATGAAATTTTTTTACTCTTTGTCTTTTGATTATAGCAACCTCTTTAATCAATTAATGGATGCAAAGCTTTATTATTGTTAGTGCTGATGATACAGATAGCTTTTGGTCGACCAACCTAACATCCCGAAAGATGAAGGTATATAAATTTCATTTTTTGTTTTGCTTGTATAAAATTTTAGTTTAAAGTAATCTTTATAGTCAGGATTTAATAGTTGTTCATGATGTTCTTACTAATTCTTATTATTTGTGTTACAGTTCAAACTATTTTTGATATTATATTATCAAAGGTAGCTGTTGATGATCTCACAGGTAAACAATATAATTTTTGGTAGAGTTGAGGGTTAAACTTAAGGTTATATAGATAGAAGTTATTTAAAATGATTTATGATGAGTACTTTTAAAATCTTAGCCATCACTCCACCAAAATGATTTATGATGATTACTTTTTTTCGCTCTTTATATTTGAATGTTTGAAATTTAAAGTAGCCGAAGCCCAAAGAAGGAAAAAAAAAAGAAAAAAAAAAGAAAGCTTTTTTATTTCTTGTTTTAACTTTTTATAGTTTAAAGTCGCTACAGACGAAATATTTGAATAGAAGTTGGAAGATGTATGAAACAAATATTTCTTTCAAAAATAGTTATTATATGTATATATATGTATGTATATGTATATATATGTATATATATATATATATATGTATATATATATATATATGTATATATATATTTCAAGTAGGGTTGATTGTTGTAATTCATTTATATTTGTGTTGAAATAAGAATCACTTTCTCAAGTAGAAAATTGTAGAACTTTCTCTCAGTCGGTTGACCTCAGGATATATGATGTGGCTTATCATTTGTTATTCTAGGATTTCTTAAAATAATTCCTCTCTATATATATATATATATATATATATATATATATATATATATATATATATATATATATATATATATATATATATATATATATATATATATATATATTTCAAGTAGGGTTGATTGTTGTAATTCATTTATATTTGTGTTGAAATAAGAATCACTTTCTCAAGTAGAAAACTGTAGAACTTTCTCTCAGTCGGTTGACCTCATGATAAGCCGCATCAAGAATTTTGAAAAAAGCAGTATGATAATCTGTTTAAATTACCTTCAAAATTATTTTGCGAAAATTTTTATAAATCAATTTCTCAAATAAAAAAATAATAACAAAACTCACTCAGTTGAGTTGATACACATGCAAGACAACAAATACTACGATTACAAATTATATAACCATTTTATTCTTAAATTTTACAGCTAATTCTTAAATCTCCAGCTTTTGCAACACCAGGTGGCTAGAGCCGTAGCAGCAAAGATGGCGGCCGTAACAGCCACAGGATAAATCAACTTGTTCCATTTATTTTTACGGTTAGCTTTTTCCAAGGACCGAAGATTTAAATCCTTCTGCAGCTGAAGGATGCGCTCCAGTTCCATCTGAGCCGCATTCTTCTCTCCATCTGCCTCATGAAGCCGCATTTTGATCGCATTGAGTTCGATGGTAGCCGACTCAAGCCGTTCTGTGGCTACGGCCAGCTGGTGTTGGAGATGCTGAATTTCTTGCCGGTTCTCCACCACTTCATTCAGGAGCTGTGTGTTGAGGTTTTTCAGTTCTTCTATAGCTTTGCTTCCGGCACTTCTGGAACTTCCGGCAGCCGCCGATGAGGCATGGACACCCTTCTTCTTGTCCATGAGAGCTAGGTAGGAATGAGGAGTGATTGAAGGTTTCTTCTTCTTCTTCTTCTTCTTCTTCTGTATGAAGAGCAGTTTGGGGTTAGCGTTGTGAGCATCCGGTGACTTTGCCGTGTATATATAGGCAACTTCGGGGAGCGTAGTGCCAGTTTACGTCTACTGCTGAAGGCAATTTTTTAAAAATAAGTATCATTAGAATAATAATTAGTTAATTAAGTATGATCAAAATAAAATTTCAGAATATGTATAGTCAATTAGTGATGACTTGCGGCCACGTCGAGTCTGACGTGGCATTGGTATGAAATGTTGAAATGGTTCATCCACAGTGAGGGAATTGGCTTTGGTTTAAATAATTAATTATTCTTTTCTTAACATTAAAGTGGGATAGCTTAGTTGGGAGATTGTCAAATTGAAGATTTAAAAGTCACGTGTTCGATCTCCGCTCACTGCATTATTTATTTTTTATTATATTTGAAAATAAATAATTATTTTTCATTTAATTAAAATTGTGTGAAATAATTAATTATTTCAATAGCTTTATAAATATTTATAATATATCTATATTATAAAACTATTATTATTTAAAAGTAATTTGTAATTCTTCTAATATAAAATCTTGAATTTTTTTTTTGTAAAATGTAATCTAAATATTAATATATTACAATTTAACATTTATAATTTAATGATACATGCATAGATAAAATATAGAGTCATGAGAATTGATATGACACTGGAAATTTTATGTACGCATATATAATTAAATTATAAATATTAAATTCTAATATATTAATATTTAGATTATATTTTTACATAAAAAATTCAAGATTTTATATTAGAAGAATTACAAATCACTTTTAAATAATAATAGTTTTATAATATATATATATATATATATATATAATTATAAATATTTATAAAGCTATTGAAATAATTAATATTTCACCAATGAATGAAAAATAATTATTTATTTTAAATATAATAAAAAATAAATAAATTCCAATTAATAATATTTTCCTTATTTAAAGGAAATTCAAAAATTTATTTTCCAAAAAAGCAATTTAAATGCGGTGGCGGAGATCGGACTTTTGAATCTTGATCGATCTCCATAGTATCCTTAACATTAAGAAAATAATAATTAATTATTTAAACCAGCCAATTACTCATTTTTATTGCATTAAGCCAGGCGTGGCCGCAATTCACTAATTGAATATATTCTTAAATTTTGTTTTGACCATACTTAATTAACTAATTATTATTCTAATGATACTTATTTTTAAAAAATTGTCCAGGATTAATAATGTTCTCAAAATTATTATATTTATTTTAAAATAGAAATCATATATAAAAAAACTTTTAAAAAATATGTTGTATATTCATCTTATTTAGAAAATAATCAAAATATACATCATTAAAGGTGGCTATCACAAATACTTTGATTAGAGATAATAGCTGATGATGTTTCTATATTTTATTGGGCATGCAATTGTTTTTTTAAATATGTGATTTTGGTCTTTAATAATGATTGATTCGACTAAACCCAATTTTGAATGGATCCATATCAAAATTCTATTCTGGAATAGATACTTAGGTCATAATTGGGCTGACGGTTGTAGATTGTGATGCTGCACTATATTATAGTATCATTTAAGTAGTACATTCATGATACATTTTAGTTGCATTTTGAAAATTTTATAATGAAAAATCTATATTTTTCAACCTAATCTAGCTATTTATGATGACGATTTAAAAGTTTGTAGGATTCAAAATTACAGCTTTTGGAAAAGAAAAAGGGAAGAGTTGTTTAAGTATCGGTGATAATTTCAAAAGGCAGATGAATAGTAGATAAGACACTACCCAGAGATTTCATTCTCATTTTGAGAATTTTTTATATATGGTTCTAGATTCCCTATAGGCGCAAGCCCCTATAGTTAATTACCCCTCCCAATACTGAGAGAGTACTTTCGATTAAGGCAGTATGAATCATTAAAGAACGAGTATATAATTGCGTGAGTGGAGTTTAGAACTTATGAAAATTATTTTAATTTAAAACTTTTATGGGGAACAATGACCGATCTAGATCCCATGATTCCATCATCGTTGTCGTGATCCCTGATCCACTTCGAGGAGGTATGACCCAACACCAGAAGGATCCTGTCGACACATGAGTTACGTCATCCAAGGTGCCCTTGTAGACTTGGGGTGGAGTTTGTCTAAGGGGACAAATATAAGTCAACCTTAGCTAGCATAGGGCTTTTTTCCCAATCAAATACATTATACATTTCACAGCTCAAAGAGCAAAGCCATTGGGGAACATACTGGCTGATCATAGTAATTTAGGTGCCATATAGAACCACCCGGTCAGTCGTAACCGCCATTTATGTGGTATATCCACAAGAAACCACACGAAGACACGGGCCACGCCCCACGGGCTTTAGAATATTTGAGTGTGAAGGTAGTTATGTATTTAATTTGACATTAGCTCTTTGTGAGCAAAAGTTTTCTTAATTTGTCACCCGAAGATAAACAGTTGCAGAGGGCTAGATTGATTTTTTTTAATTTTTTAAGTTTTAATTTAAATAATTCATCTCATTTTTATTTATATTTTTGTTATTTTTTTTGAATTTTGATCATTTTATGATTGATTTTAAATTTGAATATACGATCATTTATCATTAAAATTTTAATTGTAATTACCATTCTCAATCATAGGGCTAATATCAATTGATAGACCTTGTCTACACTCATTTTACAGAGGATCGGTCTAAATTCATTATCTCAAGAAGTATAATCCTTTAAAACCTTGTCCACTCTAATTTGAACATAGGATGGGTTTGAGACTTTTCTTCGAGAATTTGAATTTTAGAAGTCATATTGTATATATTGATTATGTAATTAGCTTATCGGATATTATTAATTTGAAATTTTTACAATATCAAATTTTTAGGTTTTGTTAACCTAGACCCGGTCCGAAGACCAAACTGGGATTATGTAATATCTATTCTTTTGTATTTATATTAATAATTACTTCAACATGCATATGAATATCTGCTCTTTTGAAAATTGCATAGACATTAAGATGTCTAATGTTGAAGTTTATATATCAAATTTTGATTTTTGAGTTTTGTTAACTTAACGGTCCAAGACCAAACCGGGATGTGTAGCATTGTTCTTTATATTTGACATGGTGATTACTTCAACATGCATATGAGTACCTGTTCTTTTAAAGTATTGCATGGACATATGAATGTCTAAGTTGAAGTAATTGAATTTGACATGATGTAATGCAAGCATGAGTTTTGATATAGGATTTTTAGGTTTTGTTAACCCGGTCCGAAGACCGAACAGGGAAAATAGACTCTGTCGACTCTGACTATCTTCTTGCAGAGGATCGAACCTAGATTAATTATTTCAAGATCTATTGTCCTCCAAACCTTGTCAACTCTAGATTGTACATAGAGGATCGGGTTTGAAATTTTTTTCTTGAGATCTTGAACTTGAAAAGATGCATTAACAATGATGTCGATAAATTTATCTTTTGTCATTCTATGACATAATTAGCTTATAATATTTTATTAGATTGAAAATAATATAATGACATCATTAGATTTTTTTTTAGGTTTTGTTAACCCAGACCCGGTCCTAAGACCAAACCGGGATAATAGACCCATTCTGTCTAATATGAATTTGATCATTTCAAATGTTTATCATGGATCAAGTAGAAGCCTGTTCTATAAGACTATAAGACATGAGTTGACTCTTTCAACTATTTGTCATGAGTCAAGAATAGATTTATCTATAAGATATGCATTGAATCTTTCATGTACTTGCATATATCAAGTGAGAATTTGTTCTATAAAAAATGTGAATGCACATTGCAAACAAAGTGATTGTTTGTTCTAGATGATATAGGCTTAGTTCTTTCAACCACTTATCATAAATCAAGCATGTGTCTGTTCTTTAACAAATTAAGCATGCATTTTATAAAGTATGAATTTGATTATTTCAAGTATTTGCATGAATCAAATGGTTAAACAAAAAGAACATTGCTTCATAAAGTCATAGATTTCATTTAACTTGCATATTAAAGACATTCAAATTGAATAGAATGAGATAACACTTTGAATATGCACACTAAATTATTTCACTTAAGCATTTTAGCATGAAGCCCTTGCCATTTATTTCCCTAAAGACATAAAAAATGTAAAGTTATGCAGTAATTCTAAATCTTCTAGTTTATCATTAGACGGGGCAGAAACAGATGTTGAAGCAACTGAGTCATTTGAAGATTCAGATGCAAATGAAGTAGCTCAAGTGCAGTTAAGAAGTGGTTGAGTGCTGCCATCTCAATAGAGAAAAGAGCCAATAAATAAAGATAAAGGAAAAGAAATTGAAATCAATGAAAAAGTTATCCCTAAGGATTCAAATAAGAAGCCTTCATCAAAAAGGATCGACTACAATATTCTATCTCATCTAAGGAAAATTTTAGTGTATACAAGCACTTCTAATACCGGAAGATCTCCATAACACCTTAATTGAAGCTCTCAAAGAGCCGGGAAAGTTTGAAGCATATTTTGCTGAATGCTGTCTAACGGAGACCTTGCATGTTCAAGAGCCTCCAATAGTCACATTTTTAGAAGATGATCTAATGCTCGACCGCAGCACAATCGCCTCTGTATACAGAAATGATGAAATTATAATACCACAGATCTTAATTTATCCCAGTTCCTCTGTGAATCTTATGAACTTGAGAACTCTTAGATGGTTATCTCTAGATGTACAACATCTGGGACGAGATAAAGTCATGGTTCAAGGTTTCAATGAGAGAGAAAACTATCGGTCATTCTCCTCCCTCTTAAATTTGGAGACCTCTACACAGAAGCTAAATTTCATGTGATCGATGCAGATACTTCATTCAGAGCCCTTCTAGGTCAACCATGGCTTCATAAGTATGGCATTATCCCATCTACATTGCATCAATGCATGAAATATATAAAGGATGGAGAAGAATGCCAAATTGACATGCAACCCGGCATGAAATGAAGATATATCAAGATGCCAGCTACTTTCTTCCTATGGAATCAAAGCTAACAAAACAACTAGCAAACACTGCATCTACTTTAAAACCCATAAAAGAACAAGTTAAGAAGAAGGGAGAAGATAAAATGAATAAAAGAAAAGAGGTTGTTCCAAATATTCCTAGGGATATAAAGAACAGGTCCAAAATCAATAACACTGTTCCTCATCTAGGCAGTGATATTGAAGAAGAAGGTGAA
This sequence comes from Cymbidium sinense, assembly GCA_021442155.1. Lineage (NCBI taxonomy): Eukaryota > Viridiplantae > Streptophyta > Magnoliopsida > Asparagales > Orchidaceae > Cymbidium > Cymbidium sinense. Next base: position 152,059,673 of record CM038222.1, read on the forward strand.
TGTGTTCCTTCTAAATTCAAAGGTCCGCATGACTCTTCGAGTAAATCTCTGACTGAAGAAGAACATTTTGACTTTGATTATGAGTTCGAATATGCTTTTGAAGGTAAGGTGCAATGCACCGACCTCTTTTGGAAAAGAAAAAGAGAAAAGTTGTTTCGTCAAGATAGCGGATGAATAGTATTTAATAAGAAGACACTACCGAGATTTCATTCTCATTTGGTGAGAACTTTTATATCTGGTTCCGTGGTTCTATAGCAAGCTATAGTTAATTACCCCCAATACTAAGAGAGCTGACATTAGTCAATGAATCGTTAAAGAACGAGTATATAATTGCAGAGTGGAGTTTAGAACTTATGAAATTTATTATTTTAATTTAAAACTTTTGTGGGGAACGATGACGGCCTGATCTAGATCACATGGTTCAGTCATCCCGCTATCGATCCTGGTCCACTTAGTCGAGGAGGAGGGACCCAACTTGAGGGATCCTTGTCAGTAACACATGGGTTACGTCATCCAAGGTGCCTTTGTAGACTTGGGGTGGAGTTTGTCTAAGGGGACAAATATAAGTTAACCTTAGCTAACATAGGGCTTTTTGCCCAATCAAATACATTCTACATTTCACAGCTCAAAGAACAAAGTTGTTGGGGAACAAACGGGTTGCGGCCGTGACCGTAATTTAGTGGTGCCATATCGCGGTGAACCACTCGGTTAGAGGGCTCAGGTCGTAACCGCCATTTATGTGGTGCCATATCGTGACAAAACCATGCGGACAGAGGACACGCACCACGTCCTTACGGGCTTTAGGAATATTTCAGTGTAAAGGTAGTTATGTATTTAATTTGATATTGGCTCTTTGTGAGCAAAAGTTTTCTTAATTTTTCACCCGAAGATAAACAGTTGCGGATGGGTGGATTGATTTTTTTTTATTTTTTAAGTTTTTATTTAAATAATTCATTTCATTTTTATGTATATTTTTATTATTTTCTTTGAATTTTGATCATTTTATGATTGATTTTAGATTTGAATATATGATAATTTATCATTAAAATTTTAATTATAATTACCCTTCTCGATCATAGGGCTAATATCAATTGATAGACCTTGTCTACTCTGTCCGATTTTTTACAGAGAATCGGGCCTAAATTCATTATCTCAAGAAGTATAATCCTTCAAAACCTTGTCCACTCTAGTTTGAACATAGATGATCGGGTTTGGGACCTTTCTTCCTAAGAATTTGAATTTTAGAAGCTATGTCAGTTGATTCATATCTTGTATTATATGACAGAATTAGCTTCTAAGATATTATTAATTTGAAATTCTTATAATATCAAATTTTTAAATTTTGTTAACCCAGACCCGGTCCGAAGACCAAATCGGGATTATGTAATATCTATTCTTTTGATTTATATTAATAATTACTTCAACATGCATATGAATATATGCTCTTTTGAAAGTTGCATAGACATTAAGATGTCTAATATTGAAGTTTATATATCAAATTTTGATTTTTGAGTTTTGTTAACCCGGACCCGGTCCGAAGACCAAACCGGGATGTGTAGCATCTGTTCTTTTATATTTGACATGGTGATTACTTCAACATGCATATGAGTACCTGTTCTTTTAAAGTATTGCATGGACATATGAATGTCTAAGTTGAAGTAATTGAATTTGACATGATGTAATACAAGCATGAGTTTTGATATAGGATTTTTAGGTTTTGTTAACCCGGACCCGGTCCAAAGACCGAACCAGAAAAATAGACTCTGTCGACTCTGACTATCTTCTTGCAGAGGATCGAACCTAGATTAATTATTTCAAGATCTATTGTCCTCCAAACCTTGTCAACTCTAGATTGTACATAGAGGATCAGGTTTGATATTTTCTTCTTGAGATCTTGAACTTGAAAAGATGCATTAACAATGATGTCGATAAATTTATCTTTTGTCATTCTATGACATAATTAGGTACTAATGTTTTATTAGGTTGAAAATAATATAATGACATCATTAGATTTTTTTTAGGTTTTGTTAACCCGGACCCGGTCCTAAGACCAAACCGGGATAATAGACCCGTTCTGTCGAATATGAATTTGACCATTTCAAATGTTTATCAAGTAGAAGTCTATTCTATAAGACTATAAGACATGAGTTGACTCTTTCAACTATTTGTCATGAGTCAAGTATAGATTTATCTATAAGATATGCATTGAATCTTTCATGTACTTGCATGTATCAAGTGAGAATCTGTTCTATAAAAAATGTGAATGCACATTGCAAACTAAGTGATTGTTTGTTCTAGATGATATAGGCTTAGTTCTTTCAACCACTTATCATAGATCAAGCATATGTCTGTTCTTTAACAAATCAAGTATGCATTTTATAAATTATGAATTTGATTCTTTCAAGTATTTGCATGAATCAAATGGTTAAGCAAAAAAAATATTGCTTCATAAAGTCATAGATTTCATTTAACTTGCATATTAAAGACATTCAAATTGAATAGAATGAGATAACACTTTGAATATGCACACTGAATCATTTCTCTTAAGCATTTGCTATTTATTTCCCTAAATGACATATGACATGCACTTGTATCTTTTCATGCATTAAGTGTCGCATTTTCATTTCTCACCCATTCATATGGAATAATCACCACTTAAGAAAAATGAATTTGAACTTTAAATAAGTAATTGTCATATGCTATGAAGATTCAGGTAATAACTAAGCTAAGCATAGGTAAGGATACTGTAATGGTCATATAGTATGATGAATGAGCTAGGCATGAATAATCATATGCATGTACCTTCCTTTTTCAAACACTTAGACATTTCACATTTTTATTTATCAAAATTTTTAGTAGCCTCCCGGCATCATCTCCGCATATGGGGGCTGCTTCGGGAGACTAGTCCTTCCCACCACGCCAAGAAAGGCATGCATGGTAGGTGTCGTGAGACACCTCGGCCGAAAATTTATTTTCCCACCACCCCAAGAAAGGCGTGCATGGGTTGCATAGCACAACATTTCCTTACCACGTTGGAATAATGTGAGCAAATACTTATATCATAATAAGTTTCCCTGCCACATTTGAACAATATGAACAGGTACTTATAGTAACAGTTTTCTCTGCCACGTTGGAACAACGTGAACATGTACTTATCACAGGTTTCCCCTCCGCATTGGAACAACGTGAACAGGTACTTATCAAAAGTTTTCCCGCCACATTAGAACAATGTGAATGGGTACTTATAGCATAGAGCAATAAATTTGCATTCACATGTATATGAAATTAAAGTATAATTGATACCCCATTGCCATAGCATCATTTTCATCGCCATTTCACCTGAATTTTGCATTTATCATATGCAATAGCAAGCTATAACATAAGCTTTTAATTACATGTAAGCACCTTTCTAAATTTGAAATTTCATATTTCAGATTCATATTTTATTTTCCACAAAATAGGATAGCTTACATGATATAGAAATTGAAGCATAAGCATTCACATTTGAGATAAAGAAAATTTTAAGCCAACATGATGACTTAAGCATTTCATCCCTTTCTTTCTATCTTCTTCTTTTTAAATAAATTTAGAAATTTCTCTCATCCCCAAGATAGGGGGCTACTGAGACTTCCCACCATCAAGAAAGGCATGCAATGTGAGACATCTCGACCAAAAATTTATTTAGCCACCATGCCAAGAAAGGCGTGCATGGCTTAGCACAGTATAGCAACAAATTTCTCTACCATGTTGGAGAAATATGAGTAGGTACTTACAGTAATAAATTTAAAGCTTGCATTTGCATAAAAAAAGTTGCTTGCATGTATATTTAATTAAGAGCATAATAATCAAAATTTAAGCCTCGACTCTCCACATGTGGGGTTGAGAGATGGCCCACCACGCCAAGAAAGGCGTGCATGGGTGGATGTCATAAGACACCACGGCCGAAATTTTGATAGCATAGCATTTCCCTATTAACAAGATATCAAAATGATAGAAACAGGAAAATATGCAAGAATGAAACCCATAGAGAATAGCAAGTAGTATAATTTTCTTTTCAGATTAATTTTCAGATTTCATTCTAGTCATATGCAAGAGGCAAAACAAATGAAATCCATAAGATATAGTATATAGTATGACAAAAATCCCTTTGATTAAAATTATTTCAGCATGTACCACATTTCTAGACAACAATTCCATAGATTTCCCCTTAGGTAAAACTATGTCTAGCAAGTGTAGTACTCTTCAAAAGCAAATCTAATTCAATTTCCCCTTAGATAAAAATATTTTCAGCAAATATCATGCCTTTAGAAAAGCAAATCAATAGGATGAAACAACTAACTTCATTTAGTAGATATAAATCTGAATTTTTAATTCAACAAAAATATTTGCTTGCATGATAACATGATTTAGCTACTACATTCCCTACACATTGCCAAATGGTAGAGAAAAGCCAAATAGAAATGAGAAAAATCTCATGGGAATCACAACCCCACTTTATCATTTCAGGCCAACATCAACATAGGATTAAACCCATGAGTAATACAAATATCCTTGCTCTCTTTTCCTTCGTCCCAAAATCAAGAGAAAGAAACAAACATTACATATCAATGACCAAAGTAAGCTTTCAAAGATGACATCATATAAGGTAATGAGATTAGGATTTCATTATCACAACATGCTTTTGTAATTCAAGAGCAAGAAAAAGGCATAAAACATTATATCTTGCATGCTTTCAGCCTCCAAATACTCATGGACAGCAAACATAGAATCATTTTAATGCAAGATAGAGACTTGACAATTGCTTGTAAGTAAATTATGAACAAGCACTAGGCAAGATGCAACTTTAATGAAACTAAATAGCAAAAATGAAAGCTTTAAACTTGCACAAAGCCACATTTCAGATTGTACTTTGAAGGCTAATTAACTTAGTGATAGCAAAAGAAAAGAAAATAAGCACAAAGTCAAACAACCCTTCCCTCATCCTCCTCCTTTAACATGATGATTATATGAAGTTTACTCCATATAGATTAAACAATCACACTATGTTTAATAAGTCCAGCAAATCTGAACTCTTCCTTTTTGGAGCTATATTATGAGAACAAGAGCAATAGAATACTTAGCTTGTCCATTAGGAGCAGCAATAAGGGATATAGAGCAACTCCGAAAGGTAGATAAGTAATTGATACAGAAAATACTAAAAGCACATAAACCAACATATCACACAGCAGGAGGAGGAGAAAGCCTCAGCTCGTGCATCCAGTGGAGAGGAACAGACGGACGAAAGGAAAGGAGGAACCAAAGCAAAGGGAATGAGCTCCTCAACCTTAGAAGGAGAAAATAGCAAACTGAAAGCTTGTAGAATAAATCCAATCATCTTAATTTCATGCTATTGCAAACCTAGAAAACAAGTCCAACCATAAAACACAAATGGAAAAGAGAAACAGAAATCTGCATTTCCTTCAAGAAAAACCCACATAGCAAAATATAACTTAGGATTGAAACGAAACAACTTGAGGGTTTCGTTTGGAAGAGATATTAGGAAGGATCCTCATTTGATTTTCAGGTTGAGAGAGAGAGAAAGGAACCGCTCTGGGAGTTCAAAGTGAGAAGAGGGAGAAGGAGCGCAGGGGAGTTCGCTACTGCCGAGATGACAGAGTCGACGAGAGGAGAAAGGAAGAGAGGAGACTTTGGTCGAGAGCTTCAAGAACAAAAAGAAGCTCTGTGTGAGAGGGAAGATCGTGTGTCCAGCAAATAGGAACAAGAGTGGGAGCCGATCATAGAAGGGAACCGCACAAGAGCTTCAGCCGAGAGCCGTAGGAACCAGAGAGAGGGGAGAGTCGAATGAGAGAATGCCGTGAATGAGAGTCAACGTGCCCCAGCCGCTTTTGGTTTCAAGGATTAGAGCCGATCGGGATGCCTAAACGGCGTCCAATAGGGATAGAGGACGGACTATTTTAATTGGGCAGATGGGCGGCAGAGGTTAGGTAAGGATTAAGGGGTTTACTTAGGTTAATTAGCTTAGTAATTAAGATAATTAGCTCTTAATCATATAAATTTTCATGAATCCTCCCAATAATAAATCCTAACAATATGGGTGTCAATCTTAGGTATTTCCGTTGTGTCGAACATGACGGCGCGATCGATTTCACAATCGGAGGCCGTTTGAGCAAAGTCGACCGCGGTCGTAGTGAAATTAGGTCTAAATTGTACGACGTCATTCTCAAATAGCTCGACGCTCGTGCACACTTTGCCGAATCGATCGCAGAAGGCATTGTTTGATAGGTTTTGACGTTTTGATGATGACGTCGCGATCAATTTCGTGAACGGAGGTCGTTCGGATGTTGTCAGGGCTTCCCGACTTCGATGTGCGCACAATTTCATTAAAAAAATTTATTTTAATTATTTAATTGGTCATTAATTGATTCGATATTTTTTATTTAATTAATTTTGATGCTTTCGATGCATTATGAAGTCAAATTTTCAAATCGAATCGAATTTAATTGATTTCGATCGCGATTAGGAGGCTTTAACCTCTACTTTATTTATTTAATTTCAAGTGGCACACAGTTGTAGGTCAACAAAGTTATAATTTGAACTTTGTAAAATAAAATGAATTTATATACACACCGCATCTTCTTCAAACAATAGCTTCTTCTTCATCATCTCTACCACTGCTCTTTCATATAGCTGCAATTGTCCCAAATACTCCCCTAAACTCAATTGTGCTTTTTAATTGTAATGAAAAGTTAACATATTGCCAAGATAAATATCTACTCCCAATTGTGGCATCATGATATGGATTCATTTAAAATTTGGTTGAACATAAATCATTATTGTTAAGAGCCTCAGAAAATCATATAAAAATTACAAAGTAAAAAAGTGTAAGCCTACAAAACTCAAAAGTAGAAGGTGATCTAAACAAATTGAGAAACAATAGAGTTAACCACAATTAAATCATCTATGAAAATTGGAAAGAAAAAAACGTGGGCAACTCAATAAGAAATAAATGAGAAAAAATTTATCAAAATAAAATAAATAATTCCTCCAATCAACATTATAATCTCTTATAATAATTTCTTTTGAGAATTTTGTTATTCTTTGAGCTCAAGGAGCTAGTCTTCTTTTCATTTTCATATGCTAATTTTATAAGCTACATGAAATATAACTTTAATTCCTGTAATTGTAGAGTTTTAATTTTTATATGCTCCATTATCTTTATTCTCCAAATATTATTAATGAAACATTAACAATTAGATGTTGTCTCTTGATCTTATGGTGTTCATGCTTAATACTAACCTCCAAGATTTGATATGGAAACCTCAAGAAGGAAGCATTGTCCATTAAAAGTAAATTTCTAACTAATCGCATTACAAGAGGGCACCAAAATAATAAATGAGTGCAATTTTTTTGGGTTCTAAAATATATAACATACATTATTAACTGCAATGCTTCTTGCTCTTAGATTATAACCAAAATTCACTTCCTCAAGACAAGCCATCCAATGGCAAAGATAATGCTTATTGTAGAAATCTTTGTGTTTTCTTCTTCTATTATATACTACAATCATGTCATTATAATTGTTAACTTGTTACTATTGATGTGTTAATATATGACTCAAAGGTGGCAATTTGACATTTTTTAAATGATTAAGACTTTAAAGCATTATAAGTCTTTAAATAGAAGATTTAATGATGCAAGGGTTGTTGGCTAAGAAAGTGGTCTTTCACATTATCCATTAAAAAAAGTGAAGGAAATAAAGAGAAGGACTTCACATATAAACCTTAGCTATTGTAGGTAAGCAAGGGCTTTGAAGACACTAAGGGTATATGATTAGCTCATGTGGACATGAGAAAATATTAAATCTACGATTCAAATAATAAGCATCAACATTATATATATATATATATATATATATATATATATATATATATATATATATATATATATATATATATATATATATATATATATATATATATATATATATATATATATATATATAGTTTTATAGATTGGCATGATTCAATTGTTTGAAATTTTCAAATTTAAATTGATAATGATTGACCATTTTTAAAAAATTAAAAATTAAAAATATACTAAAATCTAAATTTGCACTAACCTTTATCTTGCCTTCGTTATAACGATATTATAACATAAAATAGTGGTGCAAGCATTTATTTCATGATTTTGGCTTGAATATATTATTTTTTAGTTTTTAGGTTTATTTGGGATATTTGCAGCTATATGAAAAAATAGTGGTGACGATGTTAATCCTTATCACTATAAATTGAATGTGTGATTCTTTTTGTTTGTTATCAATATGACTATTTAATTTTGAGAAAAAAATTTATTTTTTTGGATACTCTCATACCAACATGAGGCCTAAGATTTTTTTTTTTTTTTTTTGTTAGTCTCATTTATTATCTATTTGATCTACATATTATTATTGGTTGATTTAAACTCTTGATTTTGTTAAAAGAATGACACGATAAAAATTTTCTTTTGAGGAAACTGATTTAGTTAACCACTAATCCTAAATGTTTTCAAATTAATGATACATTTTAAATTATTTCATTATTATGTAAACTTAACTTTGCAATCATCTATTCTTATATGAGGAATGTTTGTTTGATTAATTTATAACTTGTGATATGTGAATCTCCGATTTTCTTTTGTATGAAATAATGAAAGTATATTATGTATCATATTAATTGTATCATGAAACATAACCCCACATCATCCAACATTAAATTAATATTAAAGGTTTAAATTATATCATAGGGTGATATATATAAATGGAGCTAATTATTAGGGTAGCTTAATAGATCATGAAAGGGATGAAATTTAACAATATTGCCGAGTCAATCAACTAATCTATTGACTAAACAAAATTAAACATGTGATGATATTAATTTAAAACAATAGCTGATTAGCTAATCAAGTTAATACATGTGAACTTAAAATAGATTCCAATCACAATGATGAATCAATTCATTTGAATGGTAATTTTAGTAGAGACAAGAGTCATCTTTTGAAAAATTGGTCTTTAACCTAAAAGTTGAAGCTTATAACCAAAAAAAGGTGAAAGTTAAAGCTCTTCTTACAATAAAAAAAATTGATCTTAAAGTGTTTAACGGTTGTTTGTTAAATAGTCAAACCTAAGTTAACATTCATGGCATGACCCCACTTCTAGCACCCTTATGACCTCCTTGAGGACTAGGCAATTCAAAAACTTCCAAAATCCCTATTTTAGTTCTAATCCATATCATTGCCTAGCAAGCTTTTGCATCTAATCATATATTTATAGCTAAAAAAAATTAAAAAAAAATATCTAGTACATATAACTCTAAAGGCAGTTCATATACCATTGACAAGTGGAGAAAAGCTTTTCTTGTTGCTGATGTTTTTACGTGCTAAAATTTCATCTCTTGGGCAAGCCCTAAGATCAAGCTTTCATCCACAGCTTCATCAATCTAGCCTTCTCAGGGATTAAAAATCTCTAAAGAAAATGAGTTTATTTAATCCCATAAAGATTTCTCCCTACGCGATGACATTTTCAAAATTTAGTACAACCATATATGATTTTCTATCGAAATATGAAAATCTTCATTATATGTTAAAGTAATTGATTTAGCTTTCCAAAGCCCTTTAGCTGCAATTACATTATTTTCCCACTCTAATTTAGTAAATATGATCGGTTTTATCAAAAAAAAAAACAAATAGTAGAGCAGGTCAATATATATAGAGTTGCCCACAAATTTTTTTAACGAATTCTGATGGGAATTGAGAACAATACAAATTCCAAAAAAAGGCCTTTGCATGAGGACTCCAAGCCCATTCGAAGATGTAAAAAGAACTTAATAATTCCATTTCCAAAGGACCTTATTTCAACAAATTTTGATAAAGACATAAAATTTAAGAGAAAGTTCTTTTGGTGTCCAACCAATTTCTACCTTTGCCACCTACTACTTGTGCAGCTTCATCTGGAACTCATGCAGCCTAGTTTCTAGCTCCTCAGGTAGCTTCATTGACCCCTTCTTGAGTAGCTTTGATGCACACTCCACATGCAACCTAATATGTCTCAGCCAATTTTGGCTGCCTTTAAGGAAAAACCACAGGCACGGTCCAAACCACATAACTATTGGCATTTATGAAACTGTATTCTAGTTGTATTTTGAAGAATCTACGGAAAGAAAGCAGCTTTTTTCCAATCTAACTTGTTTGAGTGCTATAGCTGTTCAAAAGTTGCGATCTGAATTTTTCTAAAAAAAAAAAAGAAGTAATACTAATCATAACTTTTTAGACAGCAATTTATTTTACTGTAGTTTAACTAATGTATTTTTATATCAATATAGCTATCTCAAACAGACCCTTCATCACCTGCTCAGCATGCAGCTCCATCACCCAATTCTTGTGAATCCTTATCCCATCAGACAGTTGTATATCCTACTATAGGTGTAGGTTCATCGCCTATTTCTCCTAAGTATTCTTTGTCTCCAGCTTCTCGTGCAACATTATTGACTACACATTAAGCAGCCTTGTTGCTTTGTCTTCATGACTTTGTCGCATGTTCCTCTTCCTTCCAACAGCAAAGGTTTCATTGAGAAATTTGTTCATTTGATCCTACAAACTTATATTCTCCTACAACTGTGCAGTGTAGAAAAATCCTGATACAGATAGTATTCAAAACTCAAAAGGCTATTGCAAACTTCTGGGTGCAACCATAGACAACCTCCTCAATCACATCATTCACATGATTCTCCTTAGAGCGAAAATCTACCAGACAAACAAGCTCCTTCATATGAATATTAAGAACATTCCAAATCCCTGCAAGTCTTGAATCCCAGTATTTTGAAGCATCACAAACACCAAAAATGTAAACTTTTTTATTAATTTCAATTGAGCTGAAACCCAGTGTTTTCTGCAATCCTCTTTCATTCATTTGATCCCTAGTCTTCTTCACCATCTCGCACATTTCAGATGCACCATATATGTTTGATAGTAGTACATGTGCGCCTGGCATGTCATGCTCCAAGAGAAAAAGTTTATTAGCCACTTGCTCTGCTAGTTCTTCACACTTATGGATCTTACAAGCTCCCAAAAGTGCACCCCAAATGCTAGCAGTAGGCTCTATGGGCATATTATTGATCAATGTCTCAGCTTCTTCAATAAGCCCTGCACGGACTAAGAGATCAACCATACATGAGTAGTGCTCATTTGTTGCAGTTATGCCATAATCTCTGTTCATAGATTTAAAGTACTCTATCCCTTCGTGAACCCTTCCTGAGTGACCACAGGCAGATAGCAGAGACACAAATGTAACAGAATTCAGTAAAATATTTACCAACTTCATCTGATGAAATAGATCAAGCACTCTTAAGCCCATGCTGTGCATTCCGAACCCTCCAATCAATGCACTCCAAGAAAATATATTCTTTTGCCCCATTTGATTAAACACCTTGTATGCCATTTCGATGGATCCGCTTTTAGCATACATATCCAATAGAGCTGTATAAGCCACAATATCAAGCTCAAGCATGCTCGAATATATATCCATGAGTACTCTTACCTCAGGAAACCAAAGTGCGAGCAAGCTAACAGAACACTAGCAAGTGTGACTGCATTAGGTATAATAGATTCTTCTAACATCCATTGGAATGTTTGAAGAGACTCATAACCTCTACCACATTGAGCCAACCTTGCAACCATTGTACTCCATGATACAACATCCTTACAAGGCATCTCATCAAACAGCCGCTCTTCATATACATATCTAGAAGTGAGGTCTACAAATATACAGTAGAAGCCATAACAGTACTTTTGATGCAGAGAGCATGGACTACACAACCTTGCTTTGCAGCGGCAAAATTTCCATAAGCCCTAGTAAGACAAAGCAGCAGAATTTAATTGAACGCCCAACGCTCTCATCCTATCAAAGGTTTCCATAACCTTGAGATCCATTGACGCCTTTGAATATCCTTTCATCATAAGACCCCAAGTGGTGGGAATTAATAGAGGGGCTTGCTTAAATACCTTCTCAGCATCATTCAAAGAACCCAATTCTTGGTACATATTGATGAGCGAAGGAGAGACATAAGTATTTGTTTCAAGACCGAATTTAATGGCTTCTAAATGAATGGATATCCCATCTTTAAGAGAGAGTTTTGCGCATGCTTGAATGGTGAAGACCAAACCAAGTCGGTTGGGCTCGGTTCTCGCTTGATAGTAGAGGTGTAAGATCTCAGAGAAGTTCTTTGTGTTGAGGTAGCCAGAAAGCATGGTGTTCCACGATCGAGAATTCTTGGTAGGCATTTGATCGAACACTTGCCTAGCATAATGGTGGTGGCCAGAAGCGAAGTAGAAATTGGCAAGCTTTGCGCTAAGCATGATGGAGAGTTGGCCGCCATGAATGACAATTTGAGTGTGTAACTGTTGAAGGTGACGGAGAGAGTTGTAGCGAGGGAAAACAAAACTTAATCCCTTTGATTTAGAAACATCCATGCTGGGAAATAGTCTTAATGCAGCCGAAGACAAACACAAAGTTGGATTTAAGACGATTGTTGGATCATGTAGATAAGAATGCTTTTAGCATTTTAGCGTTTAATTTTGCTATTCCAAACTTAATGTTTATTTTTGTAACATCATGTTTATTCTTTTAACATTCACCCTCCATTGATTAAATGCTACAATTAGATGTCACTAATCCAAAAAAAAAGGAAAAAATCATTCTGCAAATATGAAGAATAAAATTACAAGGTAAACTAATTTTTGCACAAAAAAGAGTTATTCTGTTACACTCTGAATAAAATGAAACATCATCCATCTGAATTGTGTGAAAAAAAAAGATCCATTACATATTGAGGTCATGAATGCCAGACGATTCATGCCTGAATAGAGGAAGGCGATGACGTAGACGTTGCCCCACTTGATGATAATCAATCCCCTTTTTCTCAAACATACAAGATTGAAAGATACTCTGAGAAAGAGAATTGTGGCCAAACCGAGCATTGTCAAGATTGAAGGATACTCTTAGAAGTTGACTCGAACTTGCTTCTTAGCCCATCAAATCAAGTCATGAGTGAGCCATTTATCGAGTCAAATCTAAAAGTTGATTCATGAGTCATCTTGACTCACTCCTAAGTTTCAATAATCAAAATTAAGAGTTGAACCATCACAAGTAATGTAACTCATCTAAAATTGTATAAATTATATAAATTTGAATTTAATAAATATTAAAGTATTAAACTTTATAAGTTAAGTTACCACAGCTGTTAGCCTTGAATAAAAAATTTCACGCATCAACACAAACACCCACCCACCACCTCAATCACCCCTTTCTCTCTAGAATGAAAATCTACTAAATAAATAAATAATCACCTAAGAACAATTCTTGAATCATATGCATCACCTAAAGAATGAAATTTTTTTACTTGGATAAATTACAACAGTAACGTCACCAATATCAGCTCGATGCAATTTTGTAGTCATAAAATTGAAAATTTTTATTTTTAAAAAACCACATGAAAAATTTCAGATGCGGTCATAGCAAAGGAATACATTGCATCCATCACAACATACAAAGATTAGGCTCCATACAAAATAAATTTGTTTAACAAAAACTTTATTGTTACTTTTTCTTTTCATATGCACAAGTTAACCAAGCCACTCGCCGTCCGCCGAGAAAATATCCGAGTCCGCACGTAGCTTTGCGGGACTCCAATCCATGCGATGCATGTCCAGATTTTTCCCGTTTTAGCGTTAACGAGCGAATGACGAACTAGTAAAGGGATGGTGTATTCACGACGCCGTTTACGCTTCCCCTAGCCTGACCCGACCCATCTCGTTCAAATAGCGGGAGAAGAAGAACGAGATGATACTATCATTCGACATTTCTCATCACAGAATAGTTTAGGGCTTTCTTTCGACGAAGGATTTTTTCTCAGCTTAACTCCTGCTCTCGATCGACGCACGTCCGACCTTTGCTCAGTGACATAACAAATCAAAAATTGAGGTATTGTAGGTGACAACATGAGGTGTTTACACATGCTTTCCTGAACTTGAATGAATTTAGGGTTTACTCTGTTCTTTTCACCATCCAGTGAAAGATTAGTTATTTTTATAGGTTATTTCAGATCTCAGATTCTCTCGAGGTACATAGCATTTAGGTTTTTTCCAGTTTCTTTAGCCTGGTTCTTGAGATTATGTTCATTACATTCCAATGGAAGCATTTGGAGGCTCTTTGGATGGTTTCTATGGGATTTTTTGACTCTCACTCCTCTCTGAGAGTACATATCATTTATGACCATTTTTTCACAGTTTCTTTGGCCTGGTTCTTGAGATTATATTTAGGGCATTCCAATGGAAGCAATTTGAAGGTTGTTTGGATGGTTTCTGGGGTGTTTTCAGATCTGACCCTCTCTTGAGGGTACAGAACATTTAGGGCCTTTTTTTCCAGTTTATTTTGTCTGTTTCTTGAGATTATGTTTAGGGCATTCCAATGGAAGCAATTTGAAAGCTGCTTGGATTATTTCTGGGGTGTTTTTGGCATCTGTACTCTCTATATCTATCTTGAGGGTACAGATCTTTTATGATCTTTTTTCTAATTTATTTTGCCTGTTTCTTGAGATTATGTTTAGAACATTCCAATGAAAGCAATTTGAAAGCTGCTTGGATAGTTTCTGGGGTGTTTTTGGCATCTGTACTCTCCATACCTCTCTTGAGGGTACATATCTTTTATGACCTTTTTTCTTATTTATTTTGCCTGTTTCTTGACATTATGTTTATTACATTCCATTGGAAGCAATTTTATGGCTGCTTGGATGATTTTTGGGTAGTTTTTTGCATCTGTACTCTCTGTACTTCTCTTGAGGGTACAAATCATTTAGGGACTTCTTTTTCCAGTTTATTTTGCTGGCTTCTTTAGATTATGTTCATTACATTCCAATGGAAGCAATTTGGAGGCTGTTAGGATGATCTTTGGGAGTTTTTTGTATCTGTACTCTCTGTACCTCTCTTAAGGGTACATATCATTTAGGGACTTCTTTTTTCTAGTTTATTTTGCCTGTTTATTGAGATTATATTTAGGGCATTCTAATGGAAGCAATCTAGAGGCTATTTGGATAGTTTCTAGGGGGTATTTTGCATCTGTACTCTCTGTACCTCTCATGAGGGTATAGATCATTTAGGACTGACTTTTTCTAGTTTATTTTGCCTAATTCTTGAGATTATGTTCATTACATTCTAATGGAAGCATTTGGAGGATGTTTTGATGGTTTTGGTTTGTATCTATACTCTCTGTACCTCTCTTGAGAGTACAGATCATTTATGACCTTTTTTCATAGTTTCTTTGGTCTGGTTCCTGAGTTTATGTTTAGGGAATTCCAATGGAAGCAATTTGAAGGTTGTTTGGATGGTTTTTGGGGGGTATTTTGCATCTGTACTCTCTGCACCTGTCTTAAGGGTATAGATCATTTATGGCCTTTTTTCTAGTTTATATTGCCTATTTCTTGAGATTATGTTCATTACATTTTAATGGAAGCAATTTGATGCCTACTTGGATGATTTTTGGATGAATTTTTGCATCTGTACTCTCTGTACCTCTCCTGAGGGTACATATCATTTAAGGACTTCTTTTTCTAGTTTATTTTGTCGGCTTCTTTAGATTATGTTCATTACATTCTAATGGAAGCAATTTGGAGGATGTTAGGATAGTCTTTAGTGCTTTTGGCATCTTGATTCTCCTGCACTCTTTAAGAGATCATTTAGGGACTTCTTTTTTCCAATTTATTTTGCCTGTTTATTGAGATTATGTTTAGGGAATTCCAATGAAAGCAATCTGGAGGCTATTTGGATGGTTTCTGGGGGGTATTTTTCATTTGTACTCTCTGTACCTCTCTTGAGGGTACAGGTCATTTAGGGCTGACTTTTTTCACATATGATGAATTAACCTTTAATTAAGTTGAGAAATCAATTAGGCTTAAGTAACTCATTTTCCTAATCAATTAATCAATAAATCTTAAAAAAATTAGGGGAGGTAGAGGTCATCCCCTTAAATAATCTCAAAAAGTTTGAGGTTAATTAATTAATTAATTAGAGAGTTATTAAAGTAATTAATTTTTAATTAAACCCTAATTAAGCTCCAATTATTATTCAAAATCAATTAACAAAATTTTTAATAAATTCCTCTTTAAAATACTTTTATAATAAGTATTTATTTGTAATTTCTAAAATTTTCTATGATTTGTTATGATTTTATAAAGTTTCAGCCATTAATTTCAAATATTTTTGTCTAATTAAGCCTAATCCCATCAACGCCACGTGGCACGCTGACGCAATGCGCTTTTCACATGGCACCATAGGATTGGCTATTAAAGTGCGTTTGAGTCAGCGTTGATGTGGCTGATGGCAGATGCGCTTTTGATCTCTCTCGTTCAATCTCAGATCGAATGGCGCAGATTGATCCTACAGTTAATAAATGATAAATTAGGATAAATCTAGCAAATCTAATCATGGTCGTACATTTTAATCAAGTGGAATGGATGGCACACGATCTATCACCTCACGAGCAATGAAAGATGGAGGTTTTTTACCATTGCTCGCTCGATCTGAGCTCACCCAAGCTCGGATTCACTCCAAATGGATCCCACACTTTCGTGCAAAGGATCTAAGAGGATCAAATGGCTATGATCGACGCACATGCAAATTTCCTTTGAAAAGCTCCAAAAAAAATTTCAAAGGAGCTCGATTTTAATGTCATTATCTCACCGGAACTAAGACTGGCGGCTCGCACACTTGAGCTGGCTTCGTCTGATTGAGAAAAAATCCCTATTTATTTGTAATTGGGTTGATTCCAAGTGGTTCACTCGGAAGACCAAGATTTGTCATTTGGAGGCTCGGTCTTGCTCTAAGTGGCACCTCTGGTGGGCTTGGATCTCGAGAAAAGATTTGTATAGCTTTGATGAGATGTGGGGATGGTGTGTGTAAAAGGAATTGGGTTTTAGTTGCAGTTTGAGGGAGCTAGGATTGAAGGAGGCTTGCCTTATTTCGAATGCACTCGATAAGGAGGAATCCAACGAGGGGAAGCTTTGAGAAGGCCTTGGAGCTCACTAGGGGACTCAGAATTATCTTTGGAAGCTCTCACGAATCGAATGCGTGAGTTTATCGTGCGAATTGAAAGGGTATATCCTTTATGGATGGGATTGTCTCCCACTTCAGTCAGCCAGCCGTCATTAGAGCCTCAGAGTTGTCTCGATCACCTCCACGTGGCACGACTTGAGTGGGAGGAAGGCTTGGGAGGTGGCTCAAGGAAGATGTAAATTTGGTTTGTATCCATTGGGTTCTTAGCTTGTGAGAGAAGTGAGTTAAGTCACCTCCCTTTGGTCCACGACAAGCCTAGCTCACTTGTGGGTGGCGTTGTTAGCACCCCAAATTGGGTGTTTGATGGCTGCCAATGGAAAAGAGAGAGTGGACTTTTCTAATTTTGGCAAAATCCCATGTGGGGAGGCAAATCCAAGGGAGATTTTCCTTATGTTTGACTTCATTTGGGTTTGGGCTGATCCTAAGTGGGTTTAGGTCGGGTCAAGTCAGCTTTCAAGGTGTCATGGGTTGATTTCAAGGGATTTGGCTCAATTTAGGTCATATGAGTCACTTTGGGTCATATTGGATTAGGTTGAACAATTGGTCAAATTGGATCAAACTAAGGTTTGAGTTAGGTTCAAATGATGATTTGAATAGTTTTGGTTAAAGTGGTTTCAATCAATTTGGCCTAGATTTGATTTTTGGCTCATTTGGAATCAGATGGGTCAAGTGGGTGTTGGTTCAAGTTCGATTGGTTAATTGAAGATGATTATAGGCTTTAGTTTGAATTGATTTGAATTTAATTTAGGTTTAGGCAAATTTAACCATTTAAGTCAATTTGGGCTAAGTTGGTTAATTGGGTCCAATTGGCCAAATTGGGCTCAACTATGACTTTGGTAAAGTTCAATAAACAATTTAGAATGAACTTGAGTCATTGGTTGCAATCAATTTGAGTTATATAATGATTTGACCTATTTTTGTCTTTTAGATTAATTTGGGCCAACTTTGGTCAAATGGCCAATTGAGTTTGGTTTAGCTTAATTGATGGTCAATTCATGTTCAATCATTTATCATGGGTTGGTGTGAAGCCATGGTTTCAATTAATTTAGTGTATGGTAGGTTTTGTCTAGTTTGTGTTCATGTGGGCCAAAAGGTTGACTTGGTTTGACCTAATTTAAGGCAATTGATCATCCTAAGGTGATCAATAGTCATGGTATGAGGTTTTGATGGGCTTGGTTCAGTCTAATTTGGGTTGGATTGGAACTTGGTTCAAATGGATTTCTTAGGACACTTTGGGTCAACTGAACCTAAATGGATCAATTGATTTGGTTTTGATTTAATTAAGATTTTGTTGAGGTTTATATGAGTTTAGGATTTAAATATAAATTCAACTGTAATCAATTTGGGTTTCAATAGGTTTGGGTTCATTTAGAATTTTCAAGTCAAAACGGCTAAGTTGGACTTGACTTGGGTTATTTTTAATTTGGTTGGATGATTGTAGGTTTTGAAATTTTGATTTTTGAATTTGAATTTGGGGTTTGATTTGAGAAGCAGAGCATGAAGCCATAGGATGAGCAAGTCTCCCTAAGTCCTTAAGGCATATCCTATCCCTATGACTAACCCTTCTAAGTCTCTAGGCTTAGATTAAGTGTTCACCTAATTACTAGAAGTATCTTAAGAGTAAAGAACTCTTAGTATTTATAAGAGATGAGGAGATTGAGAACTCACTCCAAAGTGAGGTCAACATTTAGCTACAATAATCAAAATGATTTTTAACAATCTTATAAAGAATCACATTCTTTTCATGAAAGGAGGAGGAAGTTAAAAGTGAACTTGGGAGAAAGTTGGGAGAAAGCTAAAAGCTTATTAGTCCATCATCTCGACAAATTTGGGAGAAAATTGGGAGAGAGCTAGAAGCTTAAAGTTTGTCATCTTCACAAGTGTCGTTGATTGTTGCCTATTATCGTTGTCGACTGTCACCAACAATCGTTATAACCCAACAATCATCGCATAGTTGTTGTAACCTGATTTTAAAACTCCTTCATTTTGACTTCTCAAATATAGTCTTGTAATCTTGTAATCAAAAAAATTGAAACTTTGTACTTCAAAGTATATATATAATGAAATATTTTAATTGGGTTATGTCTCATGATTTTTGCTCTCTATTTTGGAATTTTTTCTCATAAAATTATGTTGTGTTTTGTGTTGTTCTCTACTATCTATGTATATGCTGTACTCTCATACAAAATTAAGACATAGTGTTCTACTCTACCATAACAAAGTTTTGACATACACATTCTGATTATGAGATGTTTGAATAATGACTTGTTATTTTTATTATTTATACAACAAGATTTGACTTAAGGTAGATTATAATAATCTATTATGAAGAGCTAAATAAATACGTAAAATAATTTTAAAAGATCATATGTAAATAAGAAAATTAACAAATAAAAGATAAAAAAGTAGGCCTTATTTTTGTAATGGAAAATGATTTAAAATGAGACATGCATAATAGGTGTGTAGATGAGCCAAGCCAGATTGAATTTAGCTAGTTAATGAGCTCGTGAGTCAAGCTCATCAAGCCTATAGCTCATATATTGTTGAGCTTGTATTGTATGGACTCAAGTTTGATGGACTAAAGTTAGTTTAAATTTAAATATATCTATTCGAGAAGGATGCAATAGTGACCCGTTTGGTTTAGCTTCGACTCAAATCGATCCATTCGATTCATGGTTTTGCACATCCATCACCTAATATTAAACCCTAATACCCTTGCTCATTTCACTTCCATCCTGTGAATCTCATCTTCTACTCGCAACTCCTCTATCAAAGTTCCAGCCGTTCAGTTGCTCACCAGTCTCCCCTCACGGAAACACTTGCCACTCTCCCTTTGACAAAAACACTTGCTCGACTCTTTGCTCAGTCACTGTAATCCCTCAACTGTCCCTTCTTTAACTTCTTTCACCCAGGAGACTCTAACCAGCATTTGACACAATATTTTCAATCGGTTGAGATTTAAAATACAAGCGATTGCACAACCAAGTCATAAAATTGCCAGCTTAACAACTTATAACATGATCACATTAAAATGAGAGAAACGATTACATATTAAATATTAATCAATGAAAAATCTATCAATTGGATTATTTTGAATTAATAGCTATTTGTATTGGCACAAAATAAACACAATATACTATTTTTACTCAAATTCTATATGAACAGATTCAATTGAGAGATAAATTTTAATGTTGAGTAGAGGTGCCAATTAAGCAAACTCATTAGCCGAGCTCTACTTATAATTTTTTAATTTTTTTTTATCATTTTTATCATAATAATTATTTAAATTATAATTATTTTAGTTCTTTCATATTAGATGAACTAGCTCAAAATCATAAAATAAAATTTAAACTCAAACTCGATTAATTAATCAAGCTCAAACTATATATATATAATATTATCATTTGACTAAACAGAAGAACACGCAATATGGTGGTGGCATCTTTCTTGGTCCATCCTACATTTCTATTTTCGGCATCTTAATGAATAATTTTTGAGTCCTAAGTCTTGTAGATATCTCATAAAATTATATAGGAGAACGTAAACATTTGCTTTTAAGACATGCAAATTCAAAATGCTTTTGTTAATAGTGCGAGTTTCAAAATGCACATGCGATTCTAAATGGGCAGCAACACTTAATGCCTTGATGACGAGAAAATATTACGTCCGGAGTCTGCACGTAGCTTTGCGTCGCGGACTCAATAACGCGTGTCGGTATTTTTTCCCGTTTTAGTGCTTAGCAGGCGATAGTGGGCGGGCGATCTTGTAAAGGGATGGCGTATTCACGATGCCGTTTACGCTTCCCCTGGCCCGACCCGGCCCGTCTCATTCAAACAGCAGAGATGCATCGTTAGAATGTGCGGGAGGAATTTAAAAGAAATATATAGACAAATTTAGGGTTTAGTGTATATTTTTTTCAGGAAAATCAAGCTCAGAAGAGAAATAGAAAATCTCATTTCCTTTTTACAAAAGAACCATGAAGATGGAGAACGTTGAGGAAATAGCGACCAATTTAGCTGAGGATGTATTAAATAAAAATTCATCGGTAATATTTCTCGTACAGTTTTTCTATGATTTGTTAGTGATATTTTTGGTTTGTATGAAGAGAATATATTCATTACATTCTATTAGAAGCAATTTGGATGATGTTTGGTTGAATTTTGACTTTTTAGTGTTATTTTGCATATATGTCTCGTATCTCTCTTGGAGTGAGCATTTATGGACTTCTTTTCTAGTTTATTTTCTATTTCTTGAGATTATGTTTAGGGCATTCCAATGGAAGCAATTTGGTCGCTTGGATGATTTGGTATTTTTTTGCATCACTCTCTGTACCTCTGGAGGTACACATATGAGACTTTTTTCCAATTTTTTTGCTTGGTTCTTGAGATTATGTTCATTACATTCCAATGGAAGCAATTTGATAGCTGCTTGGATGATTTCTGGATGGTTTTTTGCATCTGTACTCTCTGTATCCCTCTCGTACAGAGCATTTATGGATCTCTTTTTCCAGTTTATTTTGTCTGCTTCTTTAGATTATATTCATTACATTCCAATGGAAGCAATTTGGAGGCTGTTAGGATGATCTTTGGGGTTTTTTTTGGCATGTGTACTCTATGTACCTCTCTTAAGAGTACAGATCATTTAGGGACTTTCTTTATCCAATTTATTTTGCTTGTTTATTGAGATTATATTTAGGGCATTCCAATGGAAGCAATCCGGAGGCTGTTTGAATGGTTCTGGGGGATATTTTGTATCTGTACTCTCTATACCTCTCTTGAGGGTACAGATCATTTAGGGTTGACTTTTTCTAGTTTATTTTGCCTGGTTCTTGAGATTATGTTCATTACATTCCAATGGAAGCATTTGGAGGCTGTTTGGATGATTTTTGTGAGATTTTTTGCATCTGTACTCTCTGTACCTCTCTTGAGAGTACAGATCATTTATGACCCTTTTTCATAGTTTCTTTGGCCTAGTTCTTGAGTTTATATTTAGGGCATTCCAATGGAAGCAATTTGAAGGCTGTTTGGATGTTTTCTAGGGGATATTTTGCATTTGTACTCTCTACACCTCTCTTGAGGGTACATATCATTTATGGCCTTTTTTCCAGTTTATTTTGGCCTTCTTGGAGTAAATATGTTCGTTACATTACATCATAAGCAGTTTGGAGGGTGACTGGTTATTTTCTATAGGTTTTTTTAGCATCTGTACTCTCTGTACCTCTCTTGAGGGTACACAATATTTAGGGCCTTTTTTCCAGTTTATTTTTCCTGTTTATTGAGATTATGTTTATGGCATTCCAATGGAAGCAATTTGAAAGTTTCTTGGATAGTTTCTGGGGGGTTTTTGACATCTGTACTTTTTATACCTCTGTTGAGGGTACAGATCTTTTATGACCTTTTTTCTAGTTTATTTTGCGTGTTTCTTGAGATTATGTTCATTACATTCTAATTGAAGTAATTTGATGGCTGCTTGGATGATTTTTGGGTGGTATTTTGCATCTGTATTCTGTCAAATATTTTTTTGTTTGGCGATGAATGTGATAGTCGATGATGAAGTCGTGATGTTTGACCCAAAACGCACCTTGTTGAATGAAACGGGCGTGCTTTATCTTGTGACTATGCACATCAAATTAACTGTGTTGGAAGGACCATACTAGTTATTATTGGCCAAACTCAAGAAATTGAAATCAAAAGATTTTTATGTGCAAAAGGCTGGTCGGAAGAAGTCGCGATCTAAATGGCTTAACAAAATTCGAAAGTTGATACTGAAGCGGTTGTCGGCCATGATTAGATTCTCTGTTGATTTGGAGGGGAATTAGACGATTAAAAAACATACAGAAAGTCATAATCATTCTTTGGCAGAGCCTGCTGACCTACATCTTCTCAGATCACACAGATGCATTAGCGATGAGAAGGCGTCGTGTTGAAGAAACAATGGAGTGGAATTAGAGAAACATGCATTAATCAGGAAGTTGGTGGCGTAGAGAATATTGGGTTCACAAAAGAGATGCTTTCAATTTTATTGAAGAAAAGATCGAGGATTACGAATGGTGATAGTAATGCATTAATACAGTTGTTTAAGGAAAGGCAAGCAGCGGATGGGATGTTTGCATGGGATGTACAAGTTGATGAGTCGGATTGCTTAGTAAGCTTTTTTTTTGGAGCAATGGCATGTCTAGGATAGAATATGACTATTTTAGGGTTGTGATAGTTTTTGATACAAGCTATCGACTCAACAAATATAATCTTGTTCGTGCCCCTCTTGTTGGAGTGAATCATCACTGGCAAAATGTATTATTTGGAGTATCCTTTTTATCAAAAGAGACAATTGAGTCATTCTCATGGCTATTTTAAACATTTCTTCGGTTGATGAGTGACATACATCCTATAGCAATATTCACTTATCAAGATCAGGCTATGGCGAGAGCTATCAAAATTATATTCATAGGTTATGCGATGGCATATTTCAAGAAAGCTCCTTCCAAGGTTCATTGCTTTAATAATAATAAGAGGAAAGGGATATTTTATACATGCATGAGCAAATGTGACTCGAGGAAGAGTTTGAAGAAGCTTGGTGCCATGCTAGAAAAGGCAATTTGCATGATCATGCTTGGTATCGAGCTTTATAAAATTAGATCCAAGTAGTCCTGCATCGAGGACTCATTCATGGGCATCTTGTCAATGCAATGTAGTGAGTCCACGAACAATGTCAGAATATCTAAACCCTAAGTTAAATGATTGTTTCTTGGGGTTGGAAAAGGTTATGGAGACATGGCACCGGAATGAACATGACAAAGACTTCAAGTGTATCCAGTCATCGATTATTCCTTTTGTTAAGACCAGTCCAATTCTAAAAAAAACTGTTATGTTTTATACAAGAAAGGTTTATACTATGTTTGAGGAGGAATTTTTGCATGGAGTTGGAGGCTATCGATAAGTCGATGACAACCATAGTATTTGGTGAGAAACTTAGAGAATAAAAATACATCCAAAACATGGACTGTGCATTTTGATGGGACTACCCTAGATGTAACTTGTAATTGCAAAAAAATTAAAATGATGGGATTACTTTGTGCCCACTGTATCAGAGTTCTTAGTCAGGAAGATGTTGGGAACATTCTGGACAAGTATCTTCTCATGCGATGGTCTACTATAGTAAAGAGGGATATTTACATTGATAGTGCATACAAAAATTAAGAGATGTGGAAAGCACAGATGGAAATGCTACTGGCATTATTTTCTAGAACCACATAAGTCGATATGCATATCAAATAAGCGTCAAGGCATAGGGCAATAAGAGAGCTGAGGACTATATGCTTGGATCCTTAAAAAAACTATATGATAATGTCGACTCTATAATAAGTGGTAATTCTCCTCCGGTGTGAGCGGTTAAGAAAAAGAAGTCGACAAGATAAGGGAAAAGACATCTTAAAGGATCAGGTTAAAGCGTCAAAGGGTGTTTCCAACTCAAGGCTTAAGGGATATTGGAGAGATCCAAGAAAGCCAAGAGTAATTTTCTATTTATTGGTTTTAGTATTTTAAATATTGTTAATCTTCAAACCATTCTACTTTTTTGTTGTTGCGAGAAAGTCGATCGATAGTGTTGAGCGTGTTTCATCACAAGTTGCATCACCTTTCTATGCGGTATTTTTTTTTTGAGAATGCGCCAGAATATCACACATCGATGTTGTAAGAAATCATCAACTAATACAATGTTCTACATGCAGGAATTTAACTCGAGCTCCAGAATCAATTAGTCGGCTGAAGGGTACACTAAGCTGATGATGAAAATTATTTCAGGAAAATATTTTAATGCAAGACATCATCTAGTTTTGTGTTCTTCGACTATACAATCTTTTCTGTAATGCTTTAGAGTCCCTAAGATGACTTTAACTTAACAGCACACCAAGATGTTTAGATTTTATTTATAGGGATTTTCTCCTAGGCTATTTGTAGCTTTTAAGCAATAGTTATTGAGTTAATCCCTAGGACCTTGTCATTGTCATTTGAGCAATAAAATATGTGCGGTACATTACCATTGGAAGCAATTTGGAGGTTTTTTATAGGTTTTTTACGCATCGTATTCTCTGTACCTCTCTTGAGTACAGAATATTTAGACTTTTTTTTGTTTTTGCACATTTATTGAGATTATGTTTAATTCATTCCATGGAAGCAATCGAAATTTCTTGGATGGTTTAGGTGGTATTTTGTCTCGTACTCTCTACCTCTCCAGGTATAGATCATATATGGCCTTTTTTCTAGTTTATTTTGAATGATTCTTGAGATTATGTTTAGGGCATTCTAGTGGAAGCAATCTGAAAGCTGCTTGGATGATTTCTGGGGGGTATTTCACATCTGTACTCTCTGTACCTCTTTTGAGGGTACAGAACATTTAGGAACTTTTTTCCAGTTTATTTTACCTTTTTATTGAGATTATGTTTAGGGCATTCCAGTGGAAGCAATATGAAAGCTGCTTGGATGGTTTCTATGGGATTTTTTATATCTGTACTCTCTGTACCTCTCTTGAGAGTACAAATCATTTATGATCTTTTTTCACAGTTTCTTTGGCCTGGTTCTTGAGATTATATTTAGGGCATTCTAATGGAAGCAATTTGAAGGCTGTTTGGATGGTTTTTGGGGTATTTTCTACATATGTACTCTCTCTATCTCTCTTGAGAGTACATAACTTTTAGGGCCTTTTTTCAAGTTTATTTTGCCTGTTTCTTGAGATTATATTTAGGGCATTCCAATGGAAGCAATTTGAAAGCTGCTTGGATGGTTTCTGGAGGGTTTTTGGTATCTGTACTCTCTATACCTCTCTGGAGGGTACAGAGCATTTAGGGACTTCTTTTTCCAATTTATTTTGCCTACTTCTTTAGATTATGTTTATTACATTCCAATGGAAGCAATTTGAAGGCTGACTGGATGATTTCTAGGTGGTTTTTTATATCCGTACTCTCTGTACCTCTCCCGAGGGTATAGAGCATTTAGGGACTTCTTTTTCCATTTTTATTTTGCATGTTTCTTTAGATTATCCTCATTCATGGAATGGATTTGAAATTTTTTACATCTCTCTCTATCGTCAGATTTTTTTTATTGCCTCTGACATTTATCTTTCATATTTTTATATTCCTTGACAAGCAATATATATTTTGGAATTACATTGTAATTGTTATGTACGAGTTTTAATATTTTAATTTAGGATATAGTATTAATTAAAAGTAATATTTTATAGACAAAAAAATACTTTTTTTTTATAATTATTATTTTTGTTTGTTTTCCTAAATAAATGTAAAATCAATGAGATAAATTAGATTAATATTGAACTTATTTTACTTTGAGCATGAGCATACTTGAATATTTGAGTTAGTTTTTTTTTTTATTTTCAAAATAAAAAATAGCTAAAACAATCATAATCATATTTTATTAATATTTTAAATATTTAAAAAAATCATGATAAAAATTTACTTCTAAAAATTTAAACTGTTAAAATATCATGATTATAAAAAAAATTAAAGTTAAAATTTTTTTTGAAAAAATTTACTTACACCAACCACGATAATTTTATAATCAATATTTAAAAAATAAGATAATCACCCCAAACAAACCCTAAATCGGTAGAAACTACATGAAAATCACGCTCATAATAATCAGTTTGCAACCAACACGGCTTGAGCAATTACGGTTGACCATACCATTAATCAGTTCTAAAAAGAACCAAATCCATAAGATAAAAAGATGATACCATAAAACAAACAAATAATAACATAAACTATATGAAATGAGAGAAAAGGTGTAACAAAAAGCAGAGTAAAATATCATCCTAGATCCATAAACGATCCATTCACTTCAACAAAAACAGCTAAGTCTTCAAAGCCACCAAACCAATGCATTATACAAAAAATAAAGTTATGATCATCGAAATCATGATTATATATTTAAGCTCATGGAGTTAATGATTTCTATGTCAACTATCAATTGTTTGACATCCGATCATTCTGACATTCAAAAGTCTAGATTCATATTTATTACATTATATTAATATATTCTTCATTTTGGGAAAATTAATCTTTTGAGATCAATGAGTTATTAATGAATCATTTGAACTAAATCCTATATCAAACTAAATCCTATAGTTCTCAGATTGGATTTTTCAGTCCCAAACAAAATATAGCGTAAGCGAACTCAGCCCTAAATATATTCATCTTCTTGGGCCAGTCATGGTGGTCAGCCCAGTTCACTGGGAGTTTGTGGATTGCTGCCTCCATGTACTTGCAGATAAACATCCATGATCAACCTTGTTAGCTTGGTGGCGACTCCATTTTGATTGGCCATTTTTTAGGATCGCTCACAAAAGGCTGGCCAACATCTTCAATAAGTAATTTGATCTAAATAGCCAGAACATAATCTCAATAAGTTGGACCAGGAAAAAAAATAGTTAAGAGGAACCAAATTTGAAAACTGTTCTTACAATCTCAGGAAGAATGCTCTTATGGGTTGATTTGGGTAATGAGTCATAAAATACCGGGCCCCAACTTAATATGCCCAACGAAGTGTCCGATCTTGATTATCTATAAGCGGCATAAGATTAACTCAACCACCTATCTACTGACATCTTTGGATGAACATTTTGCTTTTCATCTTTAGGCCGTACTTGGCAAAACTCTGCAAGAAAATAAGAGAACGATTATAGATTCTAGCTTTCATCTAAATAAATAAGAATTTAATCATAATACCTAATATTCCTGTGGGGTAACATACCCAATGCAAGCATGAAATGTACAAATAGGGGACATACAGCCCCGGACAGAGAGAATACTTCTCGGCCAGTAAGAAGGAAAAGGAATCAATGTGTGCATCTGAGAGATATTGATCTGTCAGCAACTCATCGATCTACCCTCATGTAATAATGATATTCCCAGCCGCGAATACTGTATCACCCTTACAAGTGATAAATATTTTAAAGTGATCTTAATTAAACGAATATGTTATTTTATGTATGTAGGAGCTGATTGAAGATTGACTTACTTTTTCTCGAATCAGGAGCATGATTTGTCAATAAGATGGAGCATCGGCTTAGGCAAAATAGCTCTGGATGAGAACTCAACAAAATGATGTGCCTGGCTAAATTAAGTGCGATGATGAAAGTTAGTAATGAAGAGCTAGATTCACTATGAATTAAGGATCGATCTACTAAGATGATTCATACCTCCGATTGATGCTCCTCCACCACAATGATAGCAGTCTGTGGATTATCGACCTTTACTGGCTCATCTTTGCAAACCTATAAAAAAATTTAGTGAAATCTATTTCTATTATCTCAAATTTAAAAGAAAGTAACTTAATACCTCATGCTTCATCTTGAGTGGAGGCCACCACATCGCTTATTCTTGCTCGTGACTTCCTGTAAGTGTGTGTGAAAGGGAAACTAACAGCTTTCCTCTTCTTTATCTGTCGAGCTTTCACACCACGCTCAATGCTTTTGATTACAAGTTTTGGAGCATTGTCACGTGTAGTGGCGGCCTCCACAAGAACTTCACCTATGATGAACTCCACATGGGCTTCCCCGTTGGAAGTATCCAACTCCAAAGCTCTGTGGTAGCCTCTAAGAGCTTCCTCTGGTAGCCTCCTTGGGCTTTCCAAGTGGTAGCCTCTCAGGGTGCTTCTCACAGTGGTAGCCTCCTAAGAGCTTCCTCTGGTAGCCTCCTGGGCTTTCCAAGTGGTAGCCTCCTGGGGTACCCTCCACGGGAAGCTCTGTGGTAGCCTCCTCAAGAGTTTCCCCTGGTGACCCCATAGGAACCTCCCCATCTGGGGTGGTAGGACCCGTGGGCAAGAACTTCCTCGGCGTGAACCATAAATCAAGCCCATCCATCCTCTCCATCATTGTTGCATGAAAAGGCGATATTGTATCTTTCAAGTTCACGAAACTAGTATCCTCTCCACCGTAAAGCCTGTTGTGGGGGTAGTAGCAGAGGGCAGGCTAGATACACTGGACGGGGGAGAATATCAAGGAGAGACATATGTAGAGTCAATGGAGGCTGAACTCATTAGATTTAAAATGGGTGCTATTCGACTTGTGGGTGTTGGGGACACGATTGAGCCGGTCTCTCTTATGTCCTCGAATGAAAGGCAGACCTGTGTTAAATTGATAAGAAAATGTGAAGACATACAACATAAATAAAGACATTCTTATATGAAATAAGTGATATTATTATATGTCACCTGGTGTCCTCCCAAACTAGTGAAAGCATTATTTGGGAACTCTAATTTTGCCCATCGTAGCATACGTGGCTTTGCAGATGGAAATGATGAGCTTATGATGCTTATGTGCTCAGCCGCCCATATCTATAATGAATATTTAAAATAGTTAACTTCAACGCATTAAATTACACATTCCTGGAGATATAGAACATACCATCAGAAGAGTGACAAAAACTGTAGCAGCGCCCTAGTGCATCTTTGATGTAATAACATCAAATTAGGAAACTAAAAGTCCCAAATGGCCGCTGGTTGTATTGACAAATCTATCTATGTCATTGGCGTAATCAATTTCGATGCCACCCCTAGTTGTGATATACAAAAAATAGATTGTGAGAAAACATATATCTGTACCTGAAATTGTGCTGAACGAGCCATCATGCTCAATTGATTCTTGTAGTCTAATGAGCTGACTGCGGTGAGGATTTACCATAAGACCTTCTCCTCTATTTGGCATCCCATCATCATCGAACTTCATATGGGTGAAAGGAATGCACTGTCCACCCAATAAGAAAGCTTACTTTTCTATGTCTCAGCAAGACAGGATCGATGTAATGGCAACTGAGTCTTGCTTAATTTTGTGGAGTCTAATGAATTGATGCAGATGAAGCCTCCTTAAAATATCAGTGGATTCATCAGTAAAGCGTGCTACAATATTATCGAACATAGTTGCAAATCACCCATCAAAACCAAGCGAACAACTTCCAAATTGTTTCTAATAGACTGTACAGATGTAAAATATCCACCAGAAACCATCCAAACAGCCTTCAATTTACTTCTATTGGAATACCCTAAATATTATCTCAATAAACAGTCAAAATAAGCTGGAAAAAGGTCAAAAGATCACCTCGAGAGTGCAGAGAATACAATGCAAAATCCTCCCGAAACCATCCAAGCGACTTTCAAATTACTTCCATTGAAATGCCTAAACATAATCTCAACAAGCAGCGGAAAAAAGAAGTCCTAAATGATGCACCTCGGAGAGGTATGAATCAGATGCCAAAAAAAACCCCCAAAGACCATCTTAATAGCCTCCAAATTGCTTTTATTAGAATGTAATGAACATAATCAAAAGAAGCTGGAAAAATAAACTGGAAAAAGAAGTCTTGAAATGATCTATACCCTCAGGAGAGGTATAGAGAGTACAGATGAAAAAAATCACCCAGAAATCATCCAAGCAGCCATCAAATTACTTCAATTGGAATGTAATGAACATAATCTCAAGAAATAGGCAAAATAAATTAGAAAAAGGCCATAAATGATATGTACCCTCAAGAGAGGTACTGAGAATGCTGAAATACTCCCGAAACCATCCAAGCGACCTTCAAATTACTTCCATTGGAATGCCTAAACATAAACTCGAAGCTAAAGATAAATGAAAAAGATCATAAATGATCTGTACTCTCAAGAGAGGTACAGAGAGTACAGATACAAAAAAACCTCACAAAAATCATCTAAACAGCCTCCAAATGCTTCCATTGAAATGTAATGAACATAATCTCAAGAACCAGACAAAATAAACTAGGAGAAGTCGAAAATGATCACGTACCTTGAGAGGTACAGAGTATGAGATCAAAATATCCCCAGAAACCATCCAATCGACCTTGATTTGCTTTGGAATGTCATAAATATTATCTCGATAAATAGGCAAAATAAAATGGAAAAGGGATAAAAGATCTGTACCCTCAAGAGAGGTCTGAAAATCTGATGCAAAATACCCCAAACCTATCCAAGCGTTTCAAATTGCTTCCATTGGAATGCCCTAAACATAATCTCAAGAAAGAGGAAAAATAAACTGGAAAAAATGTCATAAAAGATTTGTACCCTCAAGAGAGGTACAGAGAGTACAGATGCCAAAAATACCCCAAAAATCATGCAAGCAACTTTCAAATTGCTTTTATTGGAATGCCCTAAGCATAATCTCAAGAAACAGGAAAAATAAACTGGAAAAAAGGCCATAAATGTTATGTACCCTCAAGAGAGGTACAAAGAGTACAGATGTAGAAAACACCCCAGAAACCATCCAAATAGCTTTCAAATTGCTTCCATTGGAATGCCTTAAATATAATCTCAAGAACTAGGCCAAAAAAATTGTGAAAAAGGTCATAAATGATATGTACTATCGTGAGAGGTACAGAGAGTACAGATATAAAAAAACCCCACAGAAACCATCCAAACAGCCTCTAAATACTTCCATTGGAATATAATGAACATAATCTCAAGAACCATGCTAAAGAAACTGGAAAAAAAGCCCTAAATGCTATGTACCCTCGAGAGAGTCTGAGAGTTCAGATCAAAATAACCTATAAAATAACCAATCTTTCATTTGGGGTGAAAGAACGAGTAAATAAATTCATTCAAGTTCGGGAATGCATATGTAAATACCTCATGTAGTCACCTACAATACCTCAATTTTTGATTTGCTATATCACTGAGCGAAGGCCGGACGTGTGCCGATCGAGAGCGGGAGCTAAGATAAGAAAAAATCCTTCGTCGAAAGAAAGCCCTAAATTGTTCTATAATGAGGAATGTCGAACGAC
Organism: Cymbidium sinense; assembly: GCA_021442155.1. Lineage (NCBI taxonomy): Eukaryota > Viridiplantae > Streptophyta > Magnoliopsida > Asparagales > Orchidaceae > Cymbidium > Cymbidium sinense. The sequence continues at coordinate 152,091,606 of CM038222.1, forward strand.
AATATCATCTCGTTCTTCTTATCCCACTGTTTGAACGAGACAGGCCGGGTCGGGCCAGGGGAAGCATAAATGGCATCGTGAATATTTTTATAGCACCGTCAGATCGATTCTTGCTCGTTAAGCGCTAAAATGGAGAAAAAATCCGGATCTGGCGTCGACCGTAGATTGGAGTCCGCGTAAAAACGTGCGGACTCTGTAATATTTTCTCGAGCGATGGGGCGTTAAGTTTTGCTGCCCATTTAGAATCGCATGTGCATTTTGAAACTCACACCGCTAACAAAAGCATTTCAAATTTGCATGTCTTAAATGCTAATGTTTACATTCTCCTATATAATTTTATGAGATATCTACAAGACTTAGGACTCGAAAATTATTCATTAAGATACTGAAAATAGAAATGTAGGATGGACCAAGAAAGATGCCACCACCATATTGCGTGTTCTTCTGTTTAGTCAAACGATAATATTATATATATATATATATATATATAGTTTAAGCTTGATTAATTAATCGAGTTTGAGTTTAAATTTTATTTTATGATTTTGAGCTAGTTCATCTAATATGAAAGAAGTAAAATAATTATAATTTAAATAATTATTATGATAAAAATGATAAAATAATTAAAAAATTATAAGTAGAGCTCAGCTAATGAGTTTGCTTAATTGGCACCTCTACTCAACATTAAAATTTATCTCTCAATTGAATCAATTCATATAGAATTTGAGTAAAAATAATATATTGTGTTTATTTTGTGCCAATACAAATAGCTATTAATTCAAAATAATCCAATTGATAGATTTTTCATTGATTAATATTTAGTATGTAATCGTTTATCTAATTTTAATGTGATCATGTTATAAGTTGTTGTGCAATTTTATGACTTGGTTGTGACCTTTATTTGTATTTTAAATCTCAAGAAAATATTGTGTCAAATGCTGGTTAGAGTCTCCTGTTGGGTGAAAGAAGTTAAAGAAGGGACAGTTGAGGGATTACAATGACTGAGCAAAGAGTTGAACAAGTGTTTTTGTCAAAGGGAGAGTGGCGAGTGTTTCCGATGAGGGGAGACTAGTGAGCTGGCGCAGTTGGGGCTTTGATAGAGGAGTTGCGGTAGAAGATGAGATTCCAGGATGGAAGTGAAACAAGCAAGGGTATTAGGGTTTAATATTAGGTGATGGATGTGTGAAACCGTGAATCGAATGGATCGATTTGAGTCAAAGCCAAACCAAATGGGTCACTATTGCATCCTTCTCGAATAGATATATTTAAATTTAAACTAGCTCGACCAACTTTCGGGTTGAGTCCATCAAACTCAAACTTGAGCTCGTATACAATACAAGCTCAACAATATATTTGAGCTCAAACTCAAGGCTTAATGAGCTTGACTCACGAGCTCATTAACTAGCATGATTGGCATCTACACACCTATTATGCATGCATGTCTCATTTTAAATCATTTTCCATTACAAAAATAAGGCCTACTTTTTATCGTTTATTTGTTAATTTTCTTATTTACATATGATCTTTGGAAATTATTTTATAGACATTTATCTTAACTCAATTCATAATAGGAATATTATAATCTACCTTAAATCAAATCGTGTTGTATAAATAAGAAAAATAACAAGTCATTATTCAAACATCTCATAATCAGAATGTGTATGTCAAAACTTTGTGATGGTAGAGTAGAACATTATGTCTTAATTTTGTATGAGTATAGCATATACATAGATAGTAGAGAACAACACAAAACACAACATAATTTTTATGAGAAAAAAATTCCAAAATAGAGAGCAAAAAATCATGAGACCTAACCCAATTAAAATATTTCATTATATATATATACTTTGAAGAACAAAGTTTCAATTTTTTTTATTACGAGATTACAAGGCTATATTTGAGAAGTCAAAATGAAGGATTTCTAAAATCAGGTTCAGTACAATCAACACTTCATCTTTTTCAAAAAAAAAATATAGTAGGAAAATTAAGCCTGTTATTAGGCCAAAGATCTCAATCGATTATCGGGCGTATAGCCCAGTTTGATATCTTGGAAAGTAAATTTATACTGAATATGGATGGAGGCCCTTTGTCTTCCATGCAAGAAGGCTATGCTAGGATGGACCTCTGAAGGTGCTGGATCTGGTGCGTCATCGGTCATCTCATCATGCCTCCTCTTTCGACGTCTAGTCGGCCTGGAAGGCTCCTCGGCCATCGTACTTATGATAAAAGAACAAAGAAAAATGGACAATGTTAGAAGTCTTTAATATTTAAATTATGCAAAAGTATGAAATAAATTTAAAAATAAAGAAACCTTATGTACATGATATTTTACAGCACTATCCATACTAACCTTCTACTAGTCGAGTTATGTGGGCACGATGTCCGATAATGACCAACTGATTTACATAAGCTATGCATACGACTGTTCTGTCCTGCACTCTCGTCCATTGTGTTCTTATATCGACTTTAACATGGTCTACCTAATCTTACTTTAATATTGGGTGGCAGTAAAGGATGCAGTCTCCGCTCTGCAATGAAGTCCGACCAGTTATTTCGATCTAACTAAACATGATAGTTCGTGGAGTATGTACATCCATATATTGCCATGGTGTAATATCTTGACACATATACCAAATAATTCAATCTTCGATGGACTAAAGAAGCAAAAAATGACCACATGGTATGTGATAAATCAGTGTTCGGTTACATCTACATGAACATAACTGCTCAGAAGTAACTCTGAAGGATCGACAACCCATGTTGAACACTTGTACTTTATTAGCATTTATATTGATTGGTTATGGATAGTGTCTAGCCTCACACTCAAATCTGATGAGCACACCTTGTGCTCTAGGAGAGAACGTAAATTTATCAGTTGGTTCTCCCAAGTTCGTGATACTAGCTCTCTTAAAAAATAAATCAACCATATTATAATAAACCATTGTGATTAGTTCTTAAATTGGCAATCCCCGTGCCCATTTGAGAATTCTATTGAAACATTCAGATGCATTTGTCGTCATAGTACCATATTCCTATCATGAACCAATGATTACTTGCACACATCACGCTCAATTAACCATTGGTATGCTTTAGCTTTGATATTCTTTATGTCTATCATATGTCGATTGAATATGTTTAGAAATTCACCATCTACAGTACCCATTATTCTTATTGCTTTTTTGAAGTTCTCTCTCAGATGCCTTAAGCAATGACGATGTGCAGCCTAAGGGAATACATCTCGATAATCACGTACCAACGCATGCTTATCTGAGATAATACACAAATCACTCTTTGCTGAAATAATAGGCAACAGCTGCTACATGCACATAATGAACTAGAGTTATGACTCGTTATTTTCAGATTCAATTACAGCGAAAGAAAGTAGAAATAATCCATTGTTGGCATCAATACCTAATAGCCGTGAGTAACGTCCCACAATATTTCTAAGTAGGAATGTTCCGTCCATGCTCAGAACAGGATGATAAAATTCCCAACCTAATATTGATGGTCCAAAAGCTCAAAATAATCTCTGAAACCTACATGTATTTGATTATAGAATTGTATAAACAGTGGCTAGTAGAACGGAGCATAATGAATCCATGAATAGGCCAAGAGAGCAGTACGAGTCCTCCCAACTCCCAAATATTATTGTGATACTCTTACGCCGCGCATCCAATGCCTTGATGTAAGACACTTTAATATTAAATTTTAATTCCATCCTTCCAATGATCTCTCATGATTTCAAGTCTATCTGAGATCACATAACTGACATTATGAAATAACTAATGAACTTAGATGTACATTGATGATGTTGATCACGATAGTCGATGCATATATCTGCACTAACGTTGATATCCTCCAAGCACCTCCCAACCTTTTGCTCCTGCTACAATGCATGTGCCATTGGCAAGATTTGCTATGATTTCTATGTTGTGCACATACAATTATAAAATTCTTTTGATTCGAAGTAATGGTAAGAAACTAAACAATATTTAGTATTAACCAACCAACTGAAGCTTATTCTTATTTGAGAAATACATACCTTCATATAGTTCAACTAGAACTTCAATCTCATATGCAAAACTTGTACTACCAAATGGATCATCAAACATAATATGTGCATCCCAATCTTTTTTAGTTTGACATGTGCAGACATAATCGTTGTTGTAGATCATAGCATCATCATTTGTAGAATTCCGGATTGAATGATTCCTAATAAGCTCGTGACCAGTGTTGTTATCACATAAACTGTTATTACCAAGGAAAGAATCCTCTTCATCATCTCTATCATCAGATGATCACTTGATTCGCTATTCATTATATCATACTCATCATGAGACAGGATTCTAGATGCACTATATTGCTCATGCAATCGTGTTTCAACTGATATTTGAGTTATGTTTTAAGAAAATCAACATCGTTAAAAAAAGACTCGAGATAGGTTGAACCATAAAATGAAGACACTAACAGTGCTTTTAAGGTAACTACAAACCTTAGTTTTGAGTCATCGCAGTAGTGTTGCGGTACAATTGATGTTGACAAAGTGAAATCATGTAATCGGATGAAATATTATGCTATATGAGATCAATATCGGTTGTAGTTGAAGCACTATTGTGGCTTGATTTCCACATAAAGATCTAATGTTTGACAGGAAGCTTCATCTAGTACAACACTATAGACTTTATCATCAGAAATCGTAGATGCTATAAATTCCGCATCAACAGAGAAATGACACGTTAGCACCACTATAATATTATCTACATCACAACGTAGAGATCTAAGAACTTTCTGTTTTAAATCTTCTAAGCTTGCATGATGCGAGACTTGCATAGGATGATTTTTTTCCACCAACATAACTTGGAATAAACTGATCATCAACGATTAGTTGTCCATCGTAGAAGAGGATCAAGGAAATGCAAAATTGATATTTTACTAATCTCAAAATAAATCTAGTAATTTTCAAACTCATCCTAATACAATTTATATCACAATATTCTGACAGAATAAGTGAATCAACCGCAAATTCAAATGTTATAACTTCACAGCTTGAGCTGGTCTGATATAATCTTCTAATTAATTCTTTAACTGAAAAATTTGACCAATACTCAGTTATTATAATAGATAAAATGCAAAAGCTTACTTCAGAGAACAAGAAACAAATGATAATCTAGAAACTAGCATGTGCTAAAGGTATTCTTTTGATTAAACTTGTAACCAATATAGTTACTATTAGAATATGCTAATAAGTCATAAGTTTTCAACTTAAATATATGAATAGAGAAATATAAACTCTTAAACTTTGGAGTTATTTAATAATGAAGGCAACCCAATATCTTTAACCAAATATATATATACATATGTGTGTGTTAAAAGTCTATTAGTAGTGTGTCTAGTGTTTATAGATAAAGAATAGGAGTTGAAGATCTATTAGAACGAGATTGCATTACTGTGAGGCTTAGGAATTGGATTAAAGATAAAGCTCTTGTCATTCTTTGTTAAATAAAAAAAATGGTTTATCTTATTATGGCGTTGTCTCTCCCTAACCAGGTGCTCTCCATGAAGGGACCACTAAAGCTCTCTCTAGTAACCTTCCAACAATAACTTTGTTGATCCCTCTAACAAAACCATATCCTCACAATCCTATCATGACAAATTTTGTGACAGACACCATTCCAAAGCATTTTGATGAGCTCAAATGAATTGGTGACTACAATGTCGGACTTCTAGAAAGCTGACACATTGTTAAGGCTCAATAGAGAGGCAGATTATGCATGATTATTTCCAAAGAAACTATACCACATTGAAAATATACCCATGAAGATTAGGGAGAACCAAATATATACCTTAAGGAGCCGGTTGCGTGCAAGATGGAGAGTCGTAGGTGGAGCCTGGAGTCCACGGTGGAGCCAGGAGTTCGAGGTGGAGCCGAAATTTGGAGGTGGAGTCGGGAGTGCTGCGAATGGTTGGGATTAGGTCGTTGTTGCGAGGGTCGGGGAGGAAAGACAAATCAATCGCTCACGCACGGGGTCTACCACAGCTACTGCATAAATATTTAGATTGTAGCGGTCATTAGATGTCGATTACGGCTTGACAAAAGCTCAGCGACAGGCGCGGCTCTGACTAAACTAGTCGATAATCGGTCATTTGGATTTAAGCTACCCTGTGGTTGGTCTGCCCCTTATCGACTTGTTAAACTAAATTATATATATATATATATATATATATATATAAATATATATATATATATATATATATATATATATATATATAATTAAAATTAAAATTTATTTAATACTTATTAAAAAAAACTTCATGTAAATACAGTAGAAAATGATGAAGTACATGCCGCAAAGATCATTTCAAACTTGGAAAAATGGAGATGATGAAAGATAATTAGAGTTATGCTAGTTACATTCTCAAACACCTCCTCTTGGGCATCCGCCTCAAGGAGGGCCGCCTTGTTCGACTGAAAGGGAAAACAAAGAATTGGCACTGGTGGCCACAACAACAAGCTCTTGATGAACAAGTTCTTTGAGCGCCACCTCTTTACCTTATTTGTCAGTTTGTGAATTTTTAGCAAACTCGCTAAAGTCTGCACAGTCCCATCACCGAAAAAATGCAACGGAAAAGATTCAAGCTACAAGCTAACTTTTTACGCTGCAAGCAAATAATAAAGGTAGTGATATTCACTACTGAGTTGGGAAGGACCTGTGCCAGGACAATCCTCCACTTTTCACATCTAGGACTTCTGACCTAGCAAAGGCA